>JAOYSI010009570.1:0-10839 GCA_025775065.1 Hiodon alosoides | reverse complement strand
CCCCCACATCCATCTTTTACTTGCACCTCGCTTGCCATGACCCTCCCAAGCACCACTCCTCCTTGGTGGAAAGATTACCATCCAGAAGCTTTACTTTTGCACCATGCTGCTTTCACCGGAAAAGGAAAAAGCCTTAATAAAGTAACCACCTTCCATTGACAAGCCAAATGTTAGTAACGCTATGAGTGATTTACAAGGTGATCTATAAAATCAATAATGTCTGTGTTTTTGTAATCACTTATGTGTTTTTGACATGACCAGGTGGTATATATTGTGCCATTTGTAACAAAGTGTTTCTTTCCCTGTTAGAAGGTAATAAATCTGGTACATACCCGTTTCACTCAGGACTGCAGATATTTATGCATTGCAGATTTTTTCTTAATTTTTCCTAGGACAACATTTCTGCTTGAATTTGCACTTAAACTTAAAATTTATCTTGAACTTATGCATTTATTTCTAAGCCCTGCCTTGAAAGCAGAACTCCAGTCAAAATCTGTTAATGGATAGTTTGTGTTATACAGACGCAAAGTTGATTCTCCTCCTGCTAATGATGCATATGGCTTGACTTATTGTCAGAGTACCTTCAGTAAATCCCTTCAGCGAATCCTTAATGAGGACTGGTGTAAAGAATATTTCTTCTCACAGTTTCCAATGACTTAGACACTAATATGTTAGAGACATTTGTGCTGATTATATGAGCGTGACGGCGGCTCGTGGAGGTATTAACAGATTTAGCACATGATAATGATCTACACCTGCCCATAGTGTATAAGCCGGAGCAGAGTCACAATGGCATATGTACAACTGCATTATCTTCTTGGTGGTTGCATTCTTGAATTCCTGCTTTGTGCAGATTTTTTAAGTGTAAAAACTGCTGTGCATATCCGCCCTGTTTATATTCTCAGGAAAAAGGATGTCTGTAACGTTATTTTCTTTCAGTTAGTATCACTTGACAAAAAGCTCTTTTTTTCTCCTATTTTTTTTTCCCTAACAGTTTACTGCAGATACCCAGACTAGTATTAATACTAAGCCCTATGACCAGTAAGCAGAGGAGATTCAGTTCTGTAAGCGTTTGATACATGTTATTCAGCCAAAATTAGATAGAAATTTTTTTTAGTATTTTTTTTTTTTTTTTTTTTTTGCTGTAGTCTGCCTTTAATCAAGGTGTCTATGAAGGTCGTTTTTAATTGTTTTCTACTTAATTTTTTGACGGTATATGTGCATTGGATTATCCGTCCAGATGTATACAGGTGCTACAGCTAAAGCAAAAAGTAAGCTGTGTTAAGCTTCATCTTTGAATGAAGCTTAACACAGCTTAAGACGTCCATCTTTGAATTTGCATACACAGTCCGTAAGTCATCTGCTGTGTGTTGCAGCTAGGCTTTGTGCCAATATTTAGTCATGGCTAGAAAACGAGTTGTCTACACTCCACTTCATAATCATTTTACCCAAAACCCCGAGCTTATTTATGAAATGTATTTCCACACGATCATTCAAAACTGCATTTAGTTTTTGCCCCTTTATTTAAACCCAAGGTTCGGATATATTTTGAATTCTGTCAATTTACAGATAAAATTTTTGTTGTGCCTCAGTTATTTTAGTTATTAGATGTTTTAAATATATGCCTTATATGGAATGTACAAACATAAAATGAATAAAAACACAGTTTTTTGATATTTTCTAGTGTGTACTATTTTACACCTATGGTTTTGTCATTTTCTTTCTATACCGTTTTAGTTCTTTATGTATCTGTCATTAAACCAAAATTGTTTTAAAATTTTACAGACATTTAACTGCTGTGGAGCCATTAATGATTGTATGGCGTAAAAACCAAAAGCTTTCTGTTATTGCATAGATTTATTTGGATTAATATAGAAGTTAGTTAATGCATGGTAAATGGTCCAGTTAGGTGTAAGCAAAAAATATATTTTAAGCAATTAAACATGTCATCAGGTCCATTGACTTAAGAATATCGGCATAGTGAATTATAATGGTAACAATACAAATGAATGACTCCTGTTAACACTAGTGCCTGGAGCATGCCTCAACACTCTACATTAGATGTGTAATCAGCTTGCACATTGTGATATTACTTAGACTTTACTAGGCCTGTTCATCTGTAACCATTTCATTCCAGTACACACATACAACTTATTTTTTTAAGGTTGTTTTTTTAAATTTGTTCAGATTCAGATGCTACATTTCCTGAAACACCTTTATCCTCTTGAGTTAAATTTTTTTTTCTGATTCTGAGAAAGCTGTGACCTGGGTTAAAAAGACTTATAGAAACTTTCTATAAAAAAATACTTTCTATAAACTCTTCTCATGAATTTAAAGGTAAAATGCTGTTTCTGTATCTTATAAGATGAGTTAGTAAAGGTGATATTGCCCTATACCAGGAATGTGATGCCAAGACTTTGAAACGGGTAAGCTGTTAAAAAGAGGTAAGTCTTAACTTGAACTTTAATTGCATAGCTCTTGTGACCTGATTAGCTGTCTTATTGACACCAAATACTTCTTGTATTCTTGGTACCACAGCTCACACTAAGTTACGAAATAAGTTTCTGCGGGAAAATGTGGCCAACTTGCGGGTTTATCAATACAACTTGTTTATACACATTCGTTTTAGTTATAGATGTTTTGACCTTCTTACAAGAAATTTGACATTTCAACTCAACAGCACTTCTCAGGAATTGCAAATCAAATGGACTTTGCCTGTTCGGCGTGACATTTGGTGGGACTGGAGATTGTTATGCCACAACATTCACTTCAGTATCATGGGTCCTATTAAATGGCCTCAATAGACCACTGTTTTCCCACAGCTGCTTTCAACCCCACTGTTGTTGCAGCTATATTTATTATTAGCTATTATTTGTCAGGTTTTTGTAGCCAAGGGTACTTACGGATCATGAGAAGTTACGGTTTACAAGTATCCCATAATGAATATCCCCGATAAAGTAAATCATGAATCTTTTTTTTTCTGTTCTACTCATTGTCATTTTAGACAAAGAAACTTAGAAAAATTTACCACACAGTATATTTTTTTCTGCAATTTGCAGTCTTAGGAGTTCAGAAGCCATTTAAAAGTAAATTTCACAACACAGTGCTTTATTTACAAAAAAACAGTGCATATTCTCTGTTAGGCAAACCCGTTAAAAATAACATATCAATAGATCATTAAGGGTCTTGTTGCTACATCTAATAATCTTATGCTTTAATTTAATTTAAAAATATCACAGATTAGAATTTGTACCACGGACCCAGTAAATATTACATATGAGCTCAGATTATTTACCCAAATCCTCAATGGAGTTTTCAATGAGCAGCTGTGTCCTGCATTACTCCATTTCAAAAACGGAAAAGTGTTAATACGAGTTATGCATAATATCTGTACCCTAAAAACGTTTTGGTAGTAATATATCAGCAAACAAAAAATTGAAACATTTAGATACGTATTACATATATGAAAACATTATAGAATTACAGAAATGGTATGAGATACTGAAATTTGTCTCCGTTCAAAACACTGTTATGCTTTAATTCTTAGTTAACAATGTCGTTATTGTCAGTGTTTGCTTTAGCAAAGCATAGTTGCCTCCCAGACAGCCAATAATTAAACAAATGTATTGCATCCAAGCCACGGGTATTTATACTGGGGGTCTGATTGTACCTTTTTTTTCAGTCGGTTTCTTGACCATTGCTTCCTTGCTTACAAGCACAATTTTTTGAGAAATCTCTTTCTCCCAAAGATTGAACTGACAGAGTAATCTCAGATTCCTTCTCACTCTCCATGTATGGTGAATTCAGAGACTTTTCACTGAGTAATAGTGAGAGGAGGCATGAAACCAATTCAGTGGTTGTTCATGTTTATTTATTTATGCAGTTTATTTACTTCCTGGACATGAAAGTACTGCAAGAGGATGGACGATAACAATATTAAAAAAACTGTTGTGATCATTAACAATCCTTTTTTTTTTTTAACTCAGAAGCCATGGGAATTAAATTAGTCTGAGAATCTAAGCAATTTTGGCAGATTTTAAGAAGATTTACATGTGAAGAGGAGACAGTACCATCTGCTGGCCAGTAAGGTAGTGTGCTGATTTGTGGTTCCTCTAATTATATAGATTTCACATTAGGCAGAGTTTTCCTGAGTAGAATTTAAATGGGCAATACAAATAACATGTCTATATAGCAGAAAGGGGGTACACAGTATAAATATATACAGTTATATAAACCATGTTGTTTGTGATGTTTCTCTGTAAACAGCTTCTGGTAACACAAAACACTGGTTTGACATTGATGTATAAATGGTAGCAAGGTGACCTTGGACATTATGCACTGACATGTTCAGATACTGCGCATTTCATTGTGCTGCAGAGTTGCCTTCACCCTCTGGGCCAGAGGGGATATCAGCAGTGGTCCTGTAGTAGAGGGGCATGTGGTCTCTGACCTTAGGAAGTGGAAGGTAACCTTGTTTTTTTTTTTTTTTTAATTCCTTTCAGGAAATGTGTCAGAGGTCTGATAAAAAGCATAGGAATCCATTAGTGAACTCACATATGTTTTTTTTTGTGGGCCAAATATTCTAACAGAATACCTTTAATAATTCACAATTAACATGCAAACACCGCAGAGCTGTTTTGGCAGACTAACTTGCTCAGAAGTTTCATCCCTCTGTGGAGTTTGGAAGGCCAAGTAACACCTGAGCCTCGTCCCACCCGTTGTGTCCAGCAGAGTGCGCAATGACACACTGATCATACGTCTGTGCACGGAGGGTGACAAAATCTCCCAGCTCTCTGCATGGCTGCTTTGGGTGGAACAGAGCTGTCACCTAACCATTGATCTGCTACGCCCCGTTAGTCACAGGGCTTGCCTGACCCAATGTCAGGAATGAGTAGATTTCCTAATGGAAGAGAACGTGCTTAATGCGTTAGCCCCTGCAAAAAACACCAGCAATCGCTTCACGATGGCCGCGTTACTGTTACCAGATTTGTGATTAGGTAAATTCTGTTTAAGCTACTTGCTTGCAATGGGACTAGCCTTTCACCGCTCAATACAATATTTTATTAGAGCAGAAAGAATGGTGAAGGTCAGTGTTTTTTATTGTAAAACTTAAAACAAAAGGATATCACTGCATTCTAGAGCACCCCAAATGTATATATTTTCCTTTTCTTAGGCGTTTTTAGAAAAATAAGCGTTTATTTTTTTGACTATTCATTGCAGTAGGTAAATAGTTCAAATGGTTTGATTTGTGAAAGAATGTCTATTTATCTATACTAAAAAATGACTCCTTGTGTTTCTCCACACCAATACATGGCTGTCGTGTCTTTTTCTCTGGGAATGCATTTACACAGCATTAATATACAGTGCAGTGAGTATTCAGTGGTCTGCAGGGTCTGTGAATTGGTAAACATATTTTATCAACTTATTATGTAATCTCATTAAACGCCTGTTCAAACAAACCAGATAATCATACAAGCAGCAGTCTTTATCTAAATGTGAATCTATTTGCAAATACAACTTCCTTCTTTTTAACATTATTCTGAAAATATACAGTGCTAGCAGATTGACGCAGCTTTTTACAGGTTGTCTTAAACATCTACTCAATGTCTCAAATGCCAGAATTTTTTAAGAGATTGTTCTTCGTACCCTGCCTTTCCTGGCAAATATCTGGCATGAACTTAAAAAAGATGCATCCAGAACGGAAAGTTCTGTTTATAATGAGATGAACCACAATAATGGAATCTTCAGAACTACCAAATGATTCTCCTAAATGATTAGGAAAAAAATTTGAGTAAGGATGGCCTGAGTTTATTGTTTAATCCTTTGGATTATTGTTATGTCCTTTTTTTTTTTTTTTTTTTTTACTGAACGGTTAATATATTTGGATACACTGAATACTTGAAATGTGTGTTTCTCAACATTGCCAATATAGGCAACCTCACATGAGAACGTGAAGAATTAATTCTACGGCGATATGCCACAGACACGTTTGAATAAAAGCTGAATAACCCACATATGTAGCACCTATCAAGAAATGCTTTTCATGCTATCTATGGGAAAGGAGGCTGACGTCTGGATTTGTTTCACATCTTAAATTCTGTTAGAAAAGACTGACCACAGCGGATGAGTGGAGATTTGACGGTGCCTGAGGGAGTAGTTCAGCTCCAGGCATACGCTGCAGCTTTTCTTTGAAAGCTCAATGGAGCAGGCCTTCATCTCCTCACCATCATTACTGCGCATTCAGCACTGTTTAAAACCCAAACCTATAATCGAATCACCTGCCGGCCTTTACCTTGGCTCTACGTCCCCGAACAACTCTCCCGCGCTGGGCTTTGCTTCTCAGCACTGGCCCGTGCTCTGAAGAGGGAAAAGAAGAAAGCATTGATGCCTCAGCTGTTATGGAAATAAGATTTTAAAGTCAGAGATCTGAGTTTTAGGCGCCACCACGGGGTCTCATTGAATTGACTGAAATAGCATTTTCTATTATCGCCGTGTGTCTCCTTTCTTCATTTGAACACAAATTCATTAGGCATTTTCTCATTTCTGCAGTCTACACACCAGAATTTTGTCCTGTTGTCAGCAGCTTTGTGCCCATAACATTAGCAATATGAACCTATATCTGTAAAATCTGCTAACTGCAAATAATTGGTTTTGTTCTAGCTGGGAGAATATATATACATTGAGTGGCCACTTTATTAGGCACACTTCCCCTTTCCATGAAATACACTGCATAGTCAGTGACAGCATCATGTGATCAGACTATACTATTTAAAGCAGGTAGGCCAGTACAAGGGGATTCTGTGTGTTTGTAATTCAGTGGGAGAATGGACAAGACAAAGACTTTGAATGGGGCATGGTAGTTAGCTCCAGACACTCCGGAATGCATATGTCAGAAAATACAACCCTACTGGAGTTTTTTACAAACAACAGTGTCCCATGTGTATTGCGAATGGTTCACCACCCGACAAACATGGAGGATAATGGCGGTCCAGTGGACGGAAACAACTTTTTGATGAAAGATTCCGACTGAGGGTGACATGTGCAGAGTAACATATGGACTACCGTCCGCAGTCAAATAACTGAGTTGAGCTGAGTACAATGGTGGTGTTAAAAGAAGCGTATCAGAAGGCACAACTCTCCATACCTAGCCACAGATGGGGCATGGCAGCTGACGACCTAACCCAGTTCCACCCCTGTCAGCGAAAAACAAAAAACTGTGGTTGCAGTGGGCAAAGGTACACAAACACTGGACAGTGGGGGAATGGAAAATGATTTGACTGTTCTGATACATTTCTGTTCATACTGCTGGGAGTGGTAGGATATGGGGGAAATGGCAGGAGTCCATGAACCCATCCTACCTGGGGTCAGCAATGTGGGCTGGTCGTGGAGATGTGATGGTGTGGGTCCTTTGATATGAGTGGATGAACGTTTTAATGCTGTGGGATGCCAGCAGCACTGTATCCATCAGCGAATGGGCTCTTTCTGCAGGATAACCCTCCATGCCACAAGGCTAGGCGTGTCCAGGAATGGCTCCAGAAACATGACAGTGAATTTAACTACGGTGGCCTTCCGTGTCACCAGATCTCTATCCAGTTGAGCATCTGTGGGATGAGCTGGAACAAGCAATCTGGAGTAGAGATTTATCACCAGCCAATTTGAAAGAACTATGGAAATTCAGCATACGTACTATGGCATGCATATTATGTTATGCTCTTGAAAAAGGTCTATGTCGAAACGTTTAGCATTTATGGCGGCTCCGGTTAGTCTAATTTATGAGACGATAAAAAGATATACTCTAAAAATAATTTTCTGCCTTTGGTGTGCATCTAACTTGCAGTAAACAACTTTCGGAGGCAAAGTCGACACGGGCCAACATCCCTGTGGTGCACTTTCAACACCTTGTTAAGTCCATGCCTGATGATTTAAGGCTGCACTGAGGGGAGAAGGGGAAGCAACTCACTATTAGGTCTGTGTATGTACTGAACTGGCCATAAGGAGGCTGAAAGAGCATGTTGTTTGTCGAATACTATTAAACATAGGTATACGGTATAAGTATATATCAGACACGACACAGCTTGTTCTTACTACCAACAGCTACCAATTCAAGTTTTAACTTCAACAAATATAAACAATGGTGATCAACATGTCACCGTGGAGACACAAAATGGAAGAAACCCATAATGCTGAAGCTGAAGATACAATCTAAGTACACACAAACACCAGGAGAGTCATCCACAGAAACAATACTAAACCACGCAACAGGTAGGGATAACCATTATTTCGGCCAGCTAGCACATGCAATAAGTGCAAATCAAAAAGCATCAGCAGAAAATGTAATACCTTACTGACTATTTTCCATGTATTGACATTGAAAATGGTATTATTACAATTACATGCACACCAATAACTTTTGCATTCAAATAGTTGGTGAGCTGTTTGAATAAGTATATAATAATAATAATAATAATAATAATAATAATAACAATAATAATAATAATAATTTTTATTCACTAATCATTTTGTTAAATTTTGTTTTTAAAGTATTTAAAATCAGTAATATTATTTTGAAAAAAATATTCACTTATCAAGTAACTGATACATTTGAATTATTTACTGATGCCACTGGATGTACTTCAATAATGTATTTGTTGTAGAACAGTATGTGGGTCATTCTCGAGTATTCTAACAGCAGGTATAAATCGACAAGTAGTGAAATTGCTTTTCAGTACTCAATATTGTCCGCATATATACAATTTTATAATAAATAAAATTAAAACTGTCCAGAAAATGTCGTTGAGATTAATAATTTTTAAATGTATTGAGCGTGTTTATTCAATTATGCTCATTTGCATGAGAAAATTAGATTTTTGCCGTCCCGGTGCATCTCGGTGCATTCCAGTGCTTAGACTAGAGTACGCTTTCTGAACCTCACAGTGATCGCAATTACAGTTGTGCCTTCGTTTACAGAAAGGTGTGTTATTGTTTAATCAGCTCAAACTTTAAATGCAATCATTACCTCTCTAATTATCCAATTGCACGCATTTGCTAAAGCAAACACATAAATTGAATTGTTTTTCCATTTGTGTAAAAGCCTTCACCGTTTTAAATCTAATGTTAGTTTACAGTTGATGTTTATTTCAATTTATCATTGTTACGCTACACAAATGTTACGCTCGGGGTTCCTTTCTTTAACTAAAACTAATTGACGGTTATCAGTTAGCTTTGACTTTGTAACTGAAAAATGTACCTGTTGACTATAGTTTAAAGTTAGAAAGTAACAAATATGCACTATCCATTTGAATTACTCAACGGTATCGGTCGTTTAAGGAAGGCTACAAAAATTTCGTTATGTAGGCCAATATGGTGGAGGCAAAATCCCTGAATTTGCTCATTAAAACATTGAAACGTATACATACTGAAACAATTTAAGAAATTGTCCCAATGTAACATCGACATGGAAGTAAGAATAGTCAATTAGGAATTCGGTTTCTTTTTTATATAGTTTAAAATCGCTGTATATATCGCTCTAATGTTGACTCAATCATGCGACGTGTTTCTTACCTTTGTTTAAGCACTCTAAATACTATCGTACACACTGAAATGTTCTGGATCTTGTCGTACATGCCATGAATTTGCTTCTGTGCCATTTATTTAAAGGAAAACGTAGCGTTAGAACTGCAGGTCCCGTTCAACATGCAGAACAACAAAAATAAAAAAAGAAGAAGGGGGAAACCCATTTTCTGATTGGGTGTTTGGTAGAATAACCAAATAACAGTACTCTGAGAACCGTCTGTAGACTTCGGATGCGAGCTTGTTCAATTATGAAGAGACTACGAAGAAGCATTGAGCTTGATAGATGTGAGGTTTAACCATCAATTGGCTTATCCCTTTGAATGGCAAACGGTTAAGCCAATTGCTATAAAGATAAGATGTATTCCTGTAGTATATTTAATTTGGAAACCTTTAGAAAATGACCGGTGATACGGAGACAGGCAGTCCAAGCGAAAAGCTCAAAAAAACCTAAAGGACTGAACCTTAGTCTTCATCCGGGGTTACAGAGATTTATCATCACAGCTCAAGCTTTTTATTAGAGCATTTTATTTCCCGGCTCCAGTAAGGGAAATATTATTAAAATGTCAACGCTTCTCGTCATTAATATAACATCCTATGTATTCATAATGGCGTTCGGTCGAATTAGATATTTATATCGCTTTTATTAACGGTGTCGCAGTTTTATGAAACCGGAGGTTATTCACATTTTCAGCACCAGGACAGCTCCTCGTCGTGGAAGACCTACATTCAGCATAAGGAATCCCTGCTGTGATCGTGGGGGAAACCCTCCGTTACTAGGAGCGGTGTGCACAATGTCTTCTTCCAAATTCAAGGATGCAATTTAGTGTTTAGTCAGGGAAACTTAATAACATTTTGCTGAAGGATGATGCTTGCATTTCGGAATCAGCTTTTTCGTTGTGCCCTGTATTTAAAGCAGCAGTGGGAGTGCTTGTCCAATGCCAAACTGCCAAGGATAACAGCCTACACATTGCGAGCCCGGAGCTTCACTCACGCTCATCATCGTCAAGGGAGACATTATCATCATCTCGGGAATAAGGAAGACACACTTTGACTCTCAACAATGTACACCATGAACGGTAGGTCTGCTAGTCAAAATTAAATTGATTATTGATCATTTATGGGGCTGTTCCCTTATCCACCCGTGAACCCCCCCCCCCATCTCTCTTATACTTACCCGCATCATTTGCTCCAGCTCCTCGTGTATTATCGTCTTGAGATAGATGCATACAAATGTGTGTGTGTGTGTGTGTGTGTGTGTGTGTGTAT
>JAOYSI010009568.1:0-10841 GCA_025775065.1 Hiodon alosoides | reverse complement strand
ACACACACACACACACACACACACACACACACACACACACACACACACACACACACACACACACACACACACATTTTGATATAAAAAATATATACTTCGGCATGTCAAACGTTTCACTTTAACACAGGTAACATCAAAAACAAATGCGGTTTAAATAAAATATACCAGTCGGGGGTGCTAAAACCCCTACGAAAGCACGTTCAAAACCCAATCCCTTCAAACCATGTCGATAATTTCTATTATTCGTCTGCATATTTGTTCGATTGGGAGTTTCGGAAATTAGAAGTACATTTGAGTTAAGCTAAGAAACAATAATCAAGTCGTATCGCTAACGCTAGGGGATATAAATATAAACATTTTTAAAGCGATGTAACAAGGAAAAGTAGGGAATGGTGCCAAGATCTTCAAAAAAGATTCTCATCATTGCAACACAGCCTGGTACACGAAAAAGTATTATTTCCTCAAAACAACAGCATCTCTATATATATATATATATATATATATATATATATATATAGAGTTACTGAAATATACTTTGCGAATAGTAGTACTATAGTCAGGATGGCCGAGCGGTCTAAGGCGCCAGACTCAAGGTTAAATACCTTCCATTCAAATGGGTATTCTGGTCTCCGAATGGAGGCGTGGGTTCGAATCCCACTTCTGACAATAATTTTACACAAACGATGCGCTTCTACTGGGTAGCTGAAAAATAAAAAATAATGGAGGTCATGTGGTCCGCCAACAAATATTTCCTCATGTGGTTTCCCCATGACTTTTTAATTGAGGGAGAATTAACTTAGATTGAATTATCAACCATTCTATTTTAATATATTTTACGAAAATAACTTTATAAAGACGCACAACAACAATTAATTACATGTTACAAAATAACTTTATTTAGTTTAATACAAATAAATAAAGTATTACTTAAAAATAGAAATCAATATTGCATAAGTCTGACAATACAGCTGCACACACGTTTCACAACTTAAGACATGAAATTATGTCTGACATGGTGATTAGTTAGAAAAATATTTGTAAACCGATAACTGTCAAATCACTTTTTCTCTTATATATGAAACAGTAGCGCTTATTACCACATGAAACTTAGAAGAAATGTCGGGCCTCCTGTCTGCTGGCTAAAGCATTCCAGAGATCATCCTCATCAGAGTACTAATTTAGACATTTTCGAAATGTCAATATATGTCTCAATATCATTCCAGAAGATAAGATTTGTTTACCATGAAATTGGACTACTTGATAAACCAAGTTTATTTCAACAAAACCAAAATTACAACAAACATTCTCAGAGAGAACAGAACACACAGATAATTGAATGACGCTTGCATGAATTAAACACAAAAAAGCCAATCATAAACATAACAAATATTCTAATTTACATATATCTACAAATCACAGCAATTATAAAAATGTCATAACAGTTCATTTATACCTATACCCTTGACCAGCCTCGAATTTTGGCGCATTTATTCATTGTCCAATGATGCTCATTGGTTGCATGTGATGTAGCTTAGCAAAATAATGTTTGAACTCGTGTCCAGCAGGTGGTGCCGTGTTCTTATTTTTCAAAACATGACGGTACATTACGAAGTGAACCACATTTGAAGCCAACTGCTAGGGTATAATCAGTGTGATGAGTAATTACATGATTTTGTTATTATGTATTTCATATAGTACATCAGTTATAATACTGCATACATTATATGACTTATGTTTCTTTCTTTATGCATTTACAAATTAAAGACCATCTGAGTGAGACTATAAAAAACCTATTCTGCAAAAATCAGTGTGCAGCCCAATCAGTGCTCTGGTATTTTGTGCAAAATAACCTACAACACTGACCAGTAATTCACAGTTATTTATGGTAATGCACAGTACTGTGGAGTAATATGGGATCATGTAATGTAAATAAACGTAGAGTAAGGCACAGTAATGTACTGGATTTTAAAATGCACAGCATTTAATTTGAAACGCCTCTAAAAACATACTTAAAACATGGTACATTAAAATATCTATTGATGGATGATAATTATAACTATTAAAAAGACCACTAATCAACTAGTTTGGAGAATGTGTCCTCTCTCTGTTTGCGTGTTTGAATCCGGGCACATTTGGGACACCCTTCTTGAACTCTGAAACAGTCGATGTGGAAGCAGGCTTTGCACTCTGAGAAAAAAATTTTTAAGTAAAAAACAGCCTTTAAGTAACAAAAAAAGAAAAAGACTGAACATTTAAACGAAAAACCACAAAACAAAAAACAAATGTGGAATACTCAAAAAACTATGTTTATTGCAAATCAGTGGCCCAGCCAACATCAAAGCATCAAATAATCTAAGAAGGCTGTCTCCAAGAAATACATATAAGATTCAATAAACCACCTTGACAAAACCAGCATTAAACAATACGAATGGCGTGACAATGGATTCAGTCTGGTAAATTGTCACCTGCGCAGCGTTTACAGATGTGACTCTGGAAAGGGAAGAGCACTTCTTCCTTCCTGCAGAACTCGCAGATGAAGCCTTTGGCCTGACAGAGCTGCAAGCAATGATGACACGCCACTGTCAAGTCTTTCATACACAACCTTTCAGTAATGACAGTAATGACGGTGGCCCAGGAGGGTCAAACCATTGTGCAGTAATGACAGAAGGTGGTGCACTGGTTAGATTAATGTGCAGCAGGAAAAGAATCAACACACCTCAGCCCTGGGCAGGAGGATCTACACACTCAGGACCCCTATGGACCCGCCTAAAATCAGCAGTCAAGGGCCCGTCATATGGTGGGCGTGTGAAAGCCTTACTACTGAACCAAACAATGAAAACACTATTCAAGGATGCTTGGGCTGCACTTGGTTCCAGTTCTTCTTTGCTTAAAACAAAGACACCCACCCTTGTCAGAACAAGAGCTATATTCAATCAAGCTTTGAGGAAGCGTTGCTGTATGACCTTTTATATTTTGGCAGGCCAGACTGCCAAGTGAAGTCAGAAAAGTCTGTGTGCGCTACCACACAGAGCTATGCCTTCCATCCTCTCTATGGCGCCAACCCACCTGACAGCCCTCCACATGGGCCCAGGCCACCTGGAGCAGGGCCTTGGCCTGAGGTACCAGCTTACCACGCTTCAGCCCCACCAGGTCTTCCAGGGAGAGCAGAAAGGGCTCTATAGTCAGGTGACTGGGCAGCGGTACAAACTCCTGTAGCACCCTGAGCACAACCACAAGAGGGGGACTGTTAGAGCTCTGGTTAGACTCCATGGGCAATTGCTCTCAAAACCCCCATCCCCCAGGAAGGTCGGTGGGATGAATCTCAGAGATGTGACACATATACGCAAACACAAATGCAAATCACTTGACATAAAACGTCTGGTAAATACTGTAGAATAACTTCAGGCTTGCAGCACATTATTGTTATTGAACAACTAGGGTAACTTGAGTACTTTCCTTTACTCTTGGTTGTGTCAATCTTTATACCTGCTCACAGTAATTGCCATTAGGGCTAGATAGTTCAGTTTCGTATTGCACTTTAACCCCTAAAACCACATCCCTTTTTTTTACGTCGCTCTGGATAAGAGTGTCTGCTAAATGCCTAAAACGTAAATGTTAATGTAAATGTCCCACTCACTGACAGACACCTTTTTATATGAATGCTTTTCAATTAGACCATTGTTAACAGAAATATGCAACAACTGTTACCTAGCCATTGGACATGTTTCAGTAGGACTGAAGTGCTTAAAGGACCATCGGCAGCTGACCAAATGCCATTTTAGTATAGAATGATGCAATAAATGAAAACCAGTTGTTAAATGTTGGAGAGTAAAGATAAACAGAGAGAGAGAGAGAGAAAGAGAGTGAGCGAGAGAAGTTAATTCATTACCGCCCTGCCAATCTGCATGCTGTTAGCAACTTCTTAATGGCTATCAGTTGCTCCTGAAGTTCCTGGGGGTGGGAAATATGAGGAAAGGTGAGGAAACAAGTGAATGTGTACAAGATCAAATCGTCCCATATTCCGCTCATATTGCTCTTGTGACAAAAGCCAGTCTTTGTTGTGACTGTTTGGAAGATTTGGGCGGAAGGAGGTATGGGTACCATGGTCTTATAGTTAGTTACCCGCAGATGGTATGAAAACCAAGAGGCTTCACAGGAAGCCTTTATGATAGTTCTTATGTTAAATTTGTTCTGCAGAGACGCTTATTAAGAGTATTATGTGAGATTTTGTAAAGCTGGGTATATACTTAATGTGGCTTGGTATCAATGGCTTGGTATAGGTCTAGCCTGGTTTTGGTTAAGGGGTGTGCAGGGTAGGCAATCCCAGGATCTGAGACTGGGAGTCCTGCCGGCTGAGATATATTACCATCCATCTGACACCAATTCAACACTGAAAGGGTTCAGCAGAGAGGAAACCCCATGCTACGCTGGAGACTTTAGTAAAAAAAAGCGGTGTTGCCGTGCTCTTCCTATTGTGCCATTACAGTGGGCGGGGCCGTTACCTGCCGGGCTCACCTGGAACCTCTGGAGCTCTCGGGCCTTGGAGCGCAGTGCCTTTCCGGCATTGGCCATGTAGAAGAGTGGCTGGTGCCACACGCTGTCCAGCAGCTGCTTGGAGAAGTAGCACACCGGGTAGCGGTCGAAGTCCCACCTCTCCAGCACGCGACCGGGGATCACCGACTCCTCGTTTCCGTGGCAGCAGTCGCAGAAGTACCGCCCCAGGTACTCGCAGTAACGTAGCTTCCTGATGTATTCTGTCTCGTCACACAGAGGAGAAATCAGTGACAGGAAATGCTAGCAGTTGAATAGTCTCCCACCTGTGTGTTACCCCCCCCCCCCCGCGATTCGGATAGCCCTCCACAGACCTCTGGAAATGTACTGGAAACAAACATTCAATTCAAATAGATTTTTATGTAATTTAAAGGTAATTTTCCCAACACAGCTTAAAGGCTCATCAACCTTGACAAGTGCTGCAAATTAGCTTTGTTTAACACACAGTGAATCCACTCTGTATAAATCATATAAGAAGTCGAGGTGCACTCCTTAAGCTATGTCTCATTGGAACAAAATCGTCAAAGTTAAAAGCAGACACGTCCTCCCCAGACCTTAGCAAAGGCATTTATAAGTGAATTTGCTTTACAAATACCATTCTCATCATCACCATCATCCTCATCCTACACATAGGTAACCCAGAGCAGAGGTCAGCTGATAGAACACTCACTGATTTCCACTTGAGTCCCACAGCCAGCACAGAGGTAGTTCTGAGAGGCTACAACCACACTGCACCTGGAGGAGAGAACCACAGGAAACACAGACACACTCTATAACACGCAGACCACTGAGAGACACACAGGCACAAGGAGAAATACAGACACCTATTTATAGACAAAGAACAGAGAGACACTGCGACGCTCTGAAAGAAATAGAGACAGGCTGAGGGTAGGGCTCGAAGGAGTCCTCTCTCAGTCAGCTGGTACAGAAACCATCACCAGGTCCACACACCAGTCCTAAATCAACACAGCTAATCAGCCACACATTTGATTAAAAGCAAATTATGAACATACGAACAACATTGGGAACCTGAAACCAAAACAGCCGACATGATTGTTGTCGAGCTTGTTGGGAATTGCCCTGAGGAAAATTAAATCAATAATAATAGAATGAGATTGGATGGATAAAGTTCTTATTTTCTGAATGCACTTAACCCAAAAAAATAGTTTGATCAAGGCCAGTCAGTTTACTCCACGACTATACGTTCGTAATCTTCAAAAACCCCTCTTCCTTTCTGTTAGCTAACAAGTACGGGTTGCCCACTTATGGTGCCCAAAAGTGAAAATATGTCAAAGTCAAAATGAAAGTAATTGCTCAAGATAATTCATGGCCAAAGAGAGACGGTGCAGCGGTTGAATTTCACCAACTGTCTTTTTTTCTCGACGGGGCAGAGGTTTTACGCACAGACAGAGGGAGGATTGAACGCTTCTCACAGTTGTGGCTAGCTGGCAGCTATAGGAATGACTGTATTAAGCATACAATGACTGTTGATTTCAAATGAATTTGGAAAAAAGTAACCTAAATTTGACAACAAGTGCACAATGGTTATTTTGGTAGGCCTGTTAGTTTTTAAGCTCAGCTTGAGACGAAACCTGGGCCATAATATCGTTTAGCAGGCAAGCAAGGAAGTAAGTGAGTGAGTGTGAGGAGCCTACATTCCTGACAGCTGTCCTAAATATTCCATCCCCATTTCAAAGCAATGTCTGAGTAAGAAAAGCATAAAAAATACAAGTATTGCTGGGGGAAGGACAGGTCATGTCAATAATGCACCTTAGTATTGAATTCAAATGAAAACAAGGAGTAACACCGAAGACACATACAAACGGAGACACTCAGACCGACAGACTCACTTCTGTGGAGGATGGATGTTGAAAATGATCTGAAAGCGGGGCGGAGCCCAGGTCAGCGTGCCTCTCATCCTGGTCTTCTGCCTGATCTCCTCAGCCAAAGCACTGTTGTCCTCCATGGTATTGCTGCTAGGGAGGAACTGTGAGAAAGCAGACGCAAGTTAGGAGACAGCACCGGGAGAGCAAGCAGAATCTCTTTGCCTCACGCCACAGAATAAGAACTTAAGGACTAAATGATACCGACCCTTGAATAAAAACTGTTAGTCGTGGTGCATGTTATTTCTGTGACTTCACTGAGACTGTCCTGGGGCTGCTCTGGAGTGGTTAGTGGAAAACTGACCCTCTGATTAAAAGCGCCATCTACTGTGAGTGACAACAACTGCAACAAATCTCTGGTCTACAAGGTCCACCTTCCTCGTCTTTCACAGTAGCACTCCTTTTTGTGGTCAAGTTAGGCGTGTAGGTGAGACTGTGTTCATGTGTATGAAAGTGTGTGTTTCAGTTCCCGTTTGTTTATGTGCGAGCCTTTTGTGTTTCTCTGAAACCACGTGTGGGAAGCAGACGGGAGCCACGCCCTCAAGCCCAGGAGAAAGGCCAAAACAAGCCAAACAAGGGATGATGGACAGCCAAGCTTTGAAGGACCTCTTTGCACTCCTGAGCATGGTTCCACTGATGGTATTTACACTCTGGTGTTTAAAAAAGCCAGGAGATTTGGTTAAGAGACGGATTGTCTGTGGGGTAAATTTGCGGTGGCTAGTGATGTTTGGTGGCTTATTTTTATAGTTGAGTTATTTTGGCTTTTCCCTAAAAAGGGCGTTTTTTTCTTATTGAACTTCTGGATTTGTAAAACATTGGTGAAAGAAATGGTGAACAAAAGACGTCACTGGAAGCCCCTACTCCCTGACACTCTCCTCACCCGCGGAACGGGCGTGCCCATGTGTTCTTCACCATGGTAACTCACTTCCTGTAGGCTGCACTCTTGGCCCTCCAGGGGGAACCACCGCTTGCAGAACACTGCCACCAGCTGCTGGGCCAGTGCCTCTGCAGTGCAGTGGATTGGGGGACACTGGAGGGGCCTAGGTGGCGAGAGAGACAGTTACAGACCCCGGCAAAAGCACGCTGATCCTGACCTCCTCTGTGGTCACATACTCAGATTCTAGTGGCCATTTGGCATTCATGCAAATTTTCCTTGTATTCAACTGTGTAACCATCTACTAGTTCTACAGCTATCCAAAAAGCCAAAAACAAAACAGAGATCAGAGGAAGCATAGATAAAGATTTTTGAACCAATGAACCAGTCACATAGGCAAACAGCAACATGGGACTGCATGGGACTTGACCTCACACTGCACACTGTCCCGCATGACTCACAAGTGTAACATTTCAGCCAATCCTCAAACCATTGGAGGCCACCCTACCTGTGCAAAGGGGAGCTGGAGTCGTCACACTCAGTTCCTGCGATTCAAACAGAGACAGAAGGAGAGATGACCAGGGAGATTACTCCACCCGCATTCTGGGTAAATACAGAACCACACAAGCAGCGTAGTGGCAGAATATTAACAATAGGACAAAAAGTAAGCGGCTTTGTGTGATTAAACCTCAGCACCTGTAGCACGCGTCCCATCTTCATTCTTTGCAGGGGGAAAAGAGGGAGCAGGGGCAGCTTCAGACCCCAGGGACGACAGCCCTAAAAGACAAGGCAGACAAGACAAGGATTTTCTCATTGTCACACCGATTTGGAACGGTCTTGCACGCCATACGGGTTACTAAATACGGGTGATCCCACCATGCATAAACAACCCTGATATTAAACAGGTCAGCAGTCCTGGTTACAGCTGACAAGACTGTAAATAGTGTCACATGTATTGGGTATAGGCAGCAAGTAGGCAGAGTGGTTGCTGAGCAACTACATCAAGTCCGTGCCTCAGTGTCTCACCCTCACAGCCGGTATCCCAGGAGACCACAGACCCAGAGTGCTTCTTGTACGGACGAGTGCAGAATTTGGGTCCATCTTCTGGGGTCACCCCTCTCCAATGCCCCTGCATCGACAACTTTTTTACCTCAAGAGCCTCCAGCACCATGTCCACCACAACGAAGTGAGCATTCTCCTAATGGACGAGACAAGTTGACACTCATTTATAACAGCAAAGAAATGAAGAACCAAATGTTGGTGTAATTTTTTCTCTAAGACTTCCTCTATTTTATACGACTATAACCCACAGAAAAGATGTGACCAAATTCAATGTGATAACTGAGCAAAAATGCAGACAATCAAACCGGTGAATTCTCACCTTGTCCAGGTCACTGCAGGTCCTGATGATGTCACCATGAGTGGGGATACCTTCATACGGCACCTTTCTGGGCACTGACACCCAGCAGTAAAAAGGATATAACAGTGTTGGCGGTGGTTATCTTAATGCAAACAACGGGTAAAACGCGTTGAAGCGGGAAAAAGAAACTACGCTTGTGTTTAGTCTAATGCATTCATTTCAACCTTTCATGAGACTGTTCACTCTGGTAGAGGACTCTAGAGACACACAGTCTATACAGAAAGCAGAAGAGGCTAGCGGGAGTAGAGCAGAGGAAAGGCTGGCGGTGGCAGGTGTGATGAAACCAACGCTTGGCTGGTTAATGCACAGCTCACTGCTCATTGAGGCATTCTGTTACTTGGAGCAATTTCAGCCTTGATTGCACAGCTGAACACGGTTGCCATGTAAACACAGCTTCCTCCCTGCTGTGACAGAGGGAGCTGCAACTACAGATTAAACCCATGACAGGGTGCTGCCTTTTAATTCCGGTGATTAAACCGGGATGAAGAGGTTGGCCTGAGGCTCAGTCCAGCAGGTTCTGTCTGTATCCTTCTGAGACTTTTATTATATAGCCATAACAGTGCCGACAGAGGAAGTTACCTGTGTGGAGACAGGTGTCGGAGGTGGAGCGAGGCTTGCGCACCTGGTCCCTGACCTTGATGGGACGGTTCAACCCCGAGCCGAGCAGGCGGTTAAAGTGGGCCAGGAGGACGGGGTAGTTGGACTTTTTGGGTTGCAGGCCTGGGCCGGTCGGGGGAACAGATGGGACTCTGTCACACAGCTCGGCAGAATCCACTGGCTCCTCGCTGGAGATTCCTGAGTGGGCTACAGGCTCGGGTTGGGGGGGGCAGTGCTGCCTAATGAGTTGGCGGGTCCTGGACAGGGGGCCATGCTCCGCCTTGGGGCGTTCCCACCCCACTCGCCCACCGTGGTGACCCCTGTCCCAGCGTCCTGCAGCCAGCTCGTCCCTCTGGAAGCTCTGGGACAACCAGTGGTGCCCCTACCTGTCACAGTCTCTGTCTGACTTCAGGGGGCCGACAATCACCACAGTCCTCCAAATTCAACTGGGGGGGAGAAAGAAGAGAAACAAGACAAACTTGAATGAAAAGAAAAAAACAGACACAAGCAAAAATAAAGTAAAATCAAAATCAAACAATTTTGTAGAAGACACAACCCCCGAAAGGAATTACATGGGAATTTCCAGTGAACTGACGCCAACTGCTTTCCTCAGCATAAGATTCCTACACTGTCTCTGTAAAGTAGAGGCAGTACAATCCCACTTGTGCAACTACAATCCTGGTATCAGCCACCGGCTCGGCCATGCTCGAACATACAAAGGGAGCCACAGGTCAGGATAATGGCAGAGACAGCAGAGGAATGAAGACCACATGCCTGAAATGGTTTTTGAGAAGTCAAGGAGCCGGAGAAGTTCACTGAAAGCAGTGGAGATACTTTCATTCCTACACAAGGTGCCGATCAAAAGGAAAAACCCACCAATCTTCAGGCTACACAGCCTGCATATTCAGCGCTGATTGGAGAAGAGGCACTTTCCTCTCGACGGCATGGCCAGCCGGCATGTGCCCAGTAAGCCAGTAGTGACATATTTTAGTAACGAGCGGAGAGCCAGTGTGGGTAATGAAGGCTGGTGCACTGCTGGATTCCAGCCTGGAATAGCTCATAGGGCTCAGTGTGGGCTGGGGGGAGACCCAGCTCAGTCTGGGCTCATGGCAAGCTCTAGCTCATAGGGCTCAGTCTCAGTCTTGGGCGAGCTCCAGTTTAAAGGGCTCAGTCTCAGTCTTGGGCGAGCTCCAGTTTAAAGGGCTCAATCTCACTCTTGGACGAGCTTCAGTTTAAAGGGCTCAGTCTCAGTCTTGGGCGAGCTCCAGTTTAAAGGGCTCAGTCTCAGTTTTGGGCAAGCTCAAGTTTAAAGGGCACAGTCTCAGTCTTGGACGAGCTCCAGTTTAAAGGGCTCAGTCAGTCTTGGACGAGCTCCAGTTTAAAGGGCACAGTCTCAGTCTTGGACGAGCTCCAGTTTAAAGGGCTCAGTCAGTCTTGGACGAGCTCCAGTTTAAAGGGCTTAGTGTGGGCTCGGCAAACTCCAGTTTAAAGGGCTCAGTCAGTCTTGGACGAGCTC
>JAOYSI010009566.1:0-10842 GCA_025775065.1 Hiodon alosoides | reverse complement strand
GAGGCCCCCTCGTTGCCACCTTTAGCGAGGAGGGGTACGCTGCCGCCGGGGAATGAGAGCCGCGGTGGACAAAAGTCCAGCTGCGCCTCTAGGCTGGTGAGGAAGTCTAACCCCAGGATGCAGGCTTTGCGGATCGGGGCCAGCCAGAAGCGATGTCGAAACCGCCGGCCCCCGACTTCCACCCACAACTGGCTTCTCCCCTGCGTCTGTGCCTTCTCTTCCGTCACGATCCAGAGCGTAAGTGTTGTAGCCCCCCGCTTCACTCCAGGGATGGTGAGAACCCCGGGGCGGAGGAGAGTGACTGTGGAACTGGAGTTGATCAGGGGCCGACAAGTCTGCCCCTCTATTTGACAGGAGAGGTACAGACTGCGTCCCTGTCCGATCCGGCCCACCTCAACAGGGCCGTCCGGAGCGATACTCAAGTCAGAGGGAGTGAAGTTGCGGGGGGGCAGTCCCTTCTCTAGGCCCTCCCGGCGGAGTTTCCCCGATGGCCGTGGTTGCGGCGCCCGGCAGACTCGAGCTACGTGGCCCTTCTTTCCGCACCGACGGCAGATCAAGTCCCGCGTCCGGTCGGCTGAATCAGTGGCAAAGGCCACGTCCTCATCTTCTCAGTCCGGCGACACAGGTGGGCTGCCTTGGGTGCCGGCCTAGGAAGGGCCGAACACGCTATCGGCGTGTGCCGCTATCTTCAGGGCTTGGCTCAGAGAAGAGGGAGCCGCGAGCCTGACGTGCTGGCGGAGCTCTTCCGGAAGGAGCCCCCGGAGGAAGGCCTGGAGGGCGAGCACCTCCTGGGCCGCCGGCAGAAACTCCGGGTAGCCACGCCGGACTAGGTAGCAGGCGTCAGCAGCCAGGTGAGCCCAGCTTCACCCCTGGCTTCCTCTTCAGCGCCGACAATTTCTCCTGCCAGGCCCTCTCTGTCTCCATGGCTCCGAACCTCTGTTGCAGCGCCACAACGAGGGCTTCAAAGTCGAGCTAATGCTCTTCTGGCACATCTAGGAGAGCCTGGCGAGCATCGCCTTTGAGGGCCATGGCCAGCTGTCCCGCCTGTTCTTCTGCGGTCCACCGTCCGGCCAATGCCGCCAGACGAAACTGAGCCAGGTAGGTCTCCCAGTCGCCCGACCCGTCAAATCGTGGCAGCCGGATCCTCGCGCCCTCAAGAGGTCTGGTGGGAGCCGCGACGGTCATCGGGACAGGTCCGGGCGCTGTTGCTCCTCGGTGATCCCGCGGCCTGGTGCTGCCCCCTGCCGGAGACGTCCAGACAGGCGCACCGCCGTCAACCCTCCAGCATAGGTCGCCGCTGGTCCGCCCGGGGAGAGGGTGGCGCTCTTCCTGCTGGAGGCTGAGGGAGTCAGTTCCCCTTTCCAGCTCCGCTTGCAGTTCCATCTTCTCCCCCAAGGCAGAATCTTCCTGCTTCAATCGGTGGTCCATGCTTCCCAGTTCCGACACCAATGTAGCATTTTCTCGGAGTGCTACTACTCTGCTGGGTTCAAGCAAGGAGTCAGACAACGATTTAACAGAAAGACGTGCTTTTTATTTCGCACATGCGCTTACGACCACCTTTAAAAAGGCGGAACTGGCAGTGCAAAAAACTAGCGAACATACAGAAATTCACAGAGGGTCCCCGAACGCACAGATAAACCGGTCTGTGGTGAGGACACCGAATCTAACCCACACAAAGTCTAGACGCTAACGTCTACACATAAACAGCGATTATCACCGCAACATAAAACACATTATTTATACTACTTTACAGTTCGGGAGCTAGGCTTCCCAGCAGCCCCTTCGGGAATGGCTTAAGCCCATTGGCGGGGGAAGCGCTGTTTGCCATCCCTGTTACAATATATATATATATATATATATATATGCATGTATGGACATACGTACGTAGGTAGATTTGTGTTTATTTATTATGTGCAAAATAAGAGTCAATAGTTAATGTCGAACACCATTGTAATAGTACAATTCTATACTATTATAATATTATAATACAGTATTATATTGAAAAACTACTAGAGGCATTTTAATGTCTTGTTAGTATGTATTTAGTTCACCGTGGCACATTTTATACTATAACAGTCTTCTCTTTCCCCGGCCATTCTTCTGTTCTGTTAGAGGCGTCCTTAAAAACTGAGGGCAGAAGCGAAGAAGAGGAGAAAAGGAGATAGGAGGAGGGTAGGGTATTGGGGGACCATTCAATACAGCATTCAGTTTCAGATTAATGAAAAATGGAAAAGAGGGAAGACAAGAAAGAAACAGGAAAAAAATATTTCTGAATAATGTATCACTAGCCTCTAATGCCTTCTGTTTAATACTTGCCTAAATCCCTCAACTTCTCGTAAAAACTTCAACAATTTCGCAGTTGAGTAATCTTCAGATTTAATAACCTTAAGCTTCCCTGGCTCCATAAATCTGACGTTTCAGCACCCCCTCCCCCAATCCCTCCTCCGTTCGAAGCGTCTGTGCATTTTATCTCCCTAATAACACAAAGCCTCGTTCGCGGCAGCGGTGGGCGAGATAACGGAAATTCCTGCCCATATTTTAATAGCTTCTTTCTGCTATCTCTGGCTACCAACTCCTGAGGACCGTATGCGTTCACCTTGGAAACGGCGCCTGAAGGAGATTCCCCGTGAGAAGCCCGTGACCCGCGCGTGCTTCGACGCGCTGAGAGAATATTAATGTCGAGGCTGCTTTCTCCCAGCGCTGCGTTTTACCGGCTGTTATATAACGTCGTGTTTACCTGGCGGATGCAGTGTCAGTAAGCTGTCAAAAACAAGACACCTTGACTTGTGCTAAAGTGCAGAAGAGTTACATTAGTCCTCCCAGGACTGGCATCAACACCCAGTTGTGCAATACATCAAAGTTATGGGTTACATTAAACAGAGACGCCTAATACTAAAGATATCCATCAAACCAAAACCAAGATGGCCCAAAAACCCACTGTGCAACAATTCTGAAGTGATTGGTTGAGATGTGGTTGTAAGTAAACTGCTTCTGATGTGGCGGATATAAGCAGGAAATTCTATGCATGAAGCGAATGTTACAACCGTGAGAAGTAAAGTCCATTTAAAATGCGGCATTTGTAACGTTGCTGTGGGCCACCTACTTCTCCAGAGATTAAAACTATTAAGTCAACTCTCCGTACTCCATACTCCTGTTTAAATTAGATAACGCTAAACACATACAGGAAAGAGAGAGTTTGTTGTTCATGCTTTGGTTTTTTAAATTCTAACAGATTCCTGAACTCTACCTGGTGATTACGAGTAGCTATATTCACAGGACCCGGCTGATAAACTATGAATACATAAAAGGCCATTCTACAAATTACTCTTTTTAAAATTTGATTAAAATAAGGCAAACATCTTCTGGCGACTTTTAAACGCAATTTTATTCAGTACCGAGGCATTATTAATTAATTATTATTAATTGATTTTTGTTTTTGCCTGGAATTCCAGTTCTGTAACTGGGTAGGGGACCGGTGAAGCTTGTCTGACCCACCTCTATAATGCCATTGCAAGTCTATGAATTTAACGGTATGTTCTGAAATCAGTGACACCGACCTAATGCTGGAGTTTGTTGTCGATGAAGACAACACAGCTTCATGGAGGATTCAGGTTGTCCTTAATGAAGTCAGCACTACAGAGCGATGAAATGAAAGAGCAAACCAAGGCCGGCCGATTGCAGTACATTGTGTGCGAAGGAATAGAATTCAAATTTCTCTGCGTCCGTGTACATTACTTTTGTGTGTCTCTCCTTTCGGGTTAGATCCGCATTTTGATAAGAGAAACTGTGGGATAAGGAATGAGAAGAGGCAAAAATAAATGCATAAAAAAGTAGCAAAAAAGTGAGAGTGGCGTGTCAAGAACGACTTTTTTTTTTTAAACAGGCAAATCTTCACTGGATTTATCTCTGTTGCTTTCTTCTTGTCAAAGCGAGAATGGGAGTAGGCTGTGTGAAGATAGGCGGAAGGGGCAGCTGGGATAGATTGAACACTGGCCTTCTGCCGCTCTCATTTTCCATCAAGAAATGCTCAGCTCCTTTAGGGAAAGGCTCTTTTCGTTTGGGCTCTTTCAGTTTTTAGGGCAGAAAAGATTTGCTTCTAAGTCATTTGGGTTTCATGAAATAGTCTCCCATATGCTGGACCGTGGAGAGACGTCTGCGGAGGAGCAAAGTTGGTCTGTAGCTGTGGTTCTGCTGCACGTGATTAATGATGTCAGGAAGAGGCATTAGATTAGGGGAGAGATGTCAGAGATGCATGGTTTTATAATACAAAGTGATACCTTTTGTTAACAACTGGCCATCTAATATTCACAAATATTCACTTGAAATGCATATCATCAGTATCACACTAAAAGTCTATTCTCTGGGAGGTTCATCACTGTGCCAGTGATAAAGCAGCATATACTTACTGCAAACAGTAATTTTACTTCTTAGAATATTTTCATTTCAAAAGACTGATATTTCAAAGTATTCCTCACAAGCAATTCCTCTCATCTGAATCCAAATTGAAAAAGGCCCCTTTCAAGCTCTATGCTACATTCTTCTTTGACTGATTAGTCACTTGGCTATTCTCTCTGCTCAAAAACCTTACTTTTTAAACAATATATGTTTTTCTTTTGATTTTAAGACCTTTTGCAATAATGTTAATCGAACTGTGGATTGCCTAAAGGGAAACGCGTTTCCTCTGTAACTCCACGGTTGGTGATTTAGGTGACATATTTGGTGTAAAAAGTTCCTACCGTGAGCCATTTCTGATGTGGACTTCACATAAATCCTTCTGTTTTCATGTGGACAAATTTTCCACGGGAAACTGGGAATTTATACACTCTGTAGAAGTGTATCTGCTACCTAATATGTCTTCATGTGATAAGGAATTTACCTTCACAGAACACTCTTCGGCAGCTTCTTGGCAGAAGTCTGAATTTTGTATTGAGTTTCCACAGATGCTTCCAGCAGAGTAATCCCATATATTTCAGCAGAGGAGGAGGAGAATGGACGGACACAGCGCTCTAAATTGACATTCTGTCAGGGCAAAAAAATATTTGTTAAAAACCCATATACAAAAATAATGAAGAAAAACTCACAGTTTCATCAGCGCAGGCCTTATACAGCTACTTCCGATTAAAATAGAAATAAATTAATCAAAGGTTTTACTTAAGCATAAGTGATATAGTATATTAGTATTGGTTAGTTTATTAGTACAGTATATAGTATTTATTTTGATTAATTTAAGTTTGAGTGATGATACTGGGTGCACTGGATGCGTTTTTTATTTATTTTTTAGGTCAAACAGACCTGCTTACTGTACCCGTGGGGATCTGAGTTCATGCACGCAAACGCCCGTATAACTTTATTCATTTCCACAAAACCACCGATTGCTCCTTCTACGCCTACAATATCAATACCTGGTAATCTTAGATTCAGCCATAGCACTGCTCAGCTAATCACTAAACAGGCTTGTTCACCCTGATTCACATATCCAAACATCAAGGATCGCCACTGGGTCGATGCGTCAATACTATTGCTGATTGCTTGAATGATACTGCCTCTTGATGACGCCACTAAATTCTAATTGGTCTTGTCTCAGCAATAATCTGCACCTGGTAATCATGACCGTACTTCTTTTAGGGGCTGAATGCAAACAGTAGTCAACTGTGACACATTCAGATGATAAAACTATCAATTTTTCATTTTTTCCGAGCTCGGGTTTTTCGAGCTCAGCAGACTTTCTGATTGTATCCAGTTTATAATTTAGAAATTGCACATCCCGGTGACCTCTTCAGTAACCGTTTCCCCCCCCCCACTCCCCAGTCTCGTTTCCCATCTTCACACGCCATTGTCATTCATTACACATTCACATTCAAATCCTCACTATAAAAAACTCAGAACATCAACAATCAAGGTATACCTCTGCGACCCCTGGTCTTTGGTTTTTCTCCAGATTACTTCAAACATAACTCTTCTTCAAAATCCACAGAGTCACTTTGTCTATTTTTCATTTTTTTTTTAGTTTTTATTTCATACAGCACATTTTTACAATCAGATTGTCATAAAGCACTGTACAGATCAGAATCCCCAGAGCCAATATGGGGAAATACTGGAAAATCTAGGCAGTCGAGACAAACTCCTGGAAAACAACAGTTTAGTTTTTACATTCTGTTTTCAGGAGTAATAGCTAGCACCAGGCAGCTGACAGAACTTCGTCCAGTTAGATGTTGCCGGGGCTTACATAGCAACCATCACATCATGGCACCTAATGTCACTTGCACAACGGACTGTAAGCTTTTCTTGGGAGTTCATATCAAATTTGGAGAAGATCTTTGGATCTTTTCACCGTATATGAACCAAACTGTTTATTTAGCTACGCAAACCCTACCGATGTCTTGTTTCTCCTAAGTATTGGTACATGGGATACAGCACGTGCAGTATTCAGTACAGTGAGAGGGCCTCAGGAACACAAGAATGCAATTGTGAAACATGTCCTGGCAATAAATTCACCCAAAACATTGCTTCTAAGAATCTATGTGCTATGCGTTTTATTTTAATTGCATCCCAAGGGAACCACACACAAGCGTACCTGAACCACAAAACACAACCGAAAGCTTCCTGTTCTGTTGTAAATACAAATGGAGAATTGTTTATTTTTAAATCGGAAAAAAAGTGATCATATTACAGTTATCATGTATTTTTGATACATTTTTGGAAATGACAGAGATTTAGAACCATTGCTCATGAAGCATTTAACTTTCACCAGAACAACATGTTTCTCTAACTAGCCTACAAATTAGGCTATTTGTATGTTTAATGAATCGTGGTAGACTTCCCACTATCTGGGTGACTGCAGAAAAAGCCATTCACCAAACTGTGGCAGAACTTCCCCAGATAAGTTTACCGCCCTATTCCCAGAGAAAGATATGTAAGTGTACGTCTATACACCAGGAATAGCTTCAGATAAGGAGCATTGCATGCTGATAGCTTTTCTTGTGTTCTGTGTCAGTGAGCTGTATGGAATGTCACTTTCGGCTGACACATCTATTCCTGCAAAGTAAACAAGATGAATGGAATGAAATTATAGGAAGAAAATTGTTTGAACATGGCCCATTTTTTGATTATTCCAGTTTAGTTTAGCGGGTTAATTTTTTTTAAAAATCTGTCCGAAAATCAATTTGCTCATTTTGTAGCCACGTCGTGGAATACCGCACTTTATCACGTTCTCAGGTGGTCTGCCTATAGTTGCTGGGGCAGGCGAACAGCCTGAACATTTTTCAGACTGTTTCGTTGTAAACTTGGAACGATCGATTGCTACGTCACACTATTTGCCTATGTCTTTTTTTTATTTGCCTATGTCTTTCTTTTTTCCCACCACTCTGTATCATGGATATGACCCGAACCCGACCTGGGCTTCTGATTTGTGGCTTTGACTGAATTGAAATTGAACTGTACGCCTGTGTCTATGGCCTCTAATCTGTCAAAACGGCTGCAAGGGATTTCAGGGCAGTCTGAGATGTAGAAACAGAAGGTGATATTTCACCACAGCACTCTGACGAGTGAGGATCAGAGGAAAGGAGGTGTGCAGGAATACCCCCTGAAACTGTGATTATCGGGTGGAACAAAGTGAAACCATTCCGGAGTTCCTGAGGAGGCCAGTTTGGTAGAACTGGAATAACTTTGAAATGTACTGAGGATTTTGCTAAGAATTTTTTTTTATTATTTCTGGAAAAAAGCTGGTTTACATCCTCCCTGGTCATGAGTGCCAATGCCTGATAAATTCACTATTAAGATGTTTTAACGGCATTGAAGTGTCATTTCTATTCAAAGCATCTGTGTAAAAAAAAGTCCATTAAAATAGTAAGCAATTTATTTGTCCACTTATATGAAAGCCGTGTCTTGTCTAGCTATTTCTTTCCAAGGCTATTATCTCTCTGAGCTCACTGGGAAGGAAATACCTTATTAGAAAGACATGGAATGTTATTTGATTGTGCCCCGAAGCATCTTAAAACAGTTGGGCTGCAGTATTGAGAGCTCCTCAATTCTGCTTTGGTGGCAGCGATCCTCAGAGCCTCAGTCTGCGTGGTGAGAGTCATCAAACACCTGTCCAAGAAACGGTGCAATAAACTGCACACATTTATTACACATCTGAGTTTCCACTGCCTCTTGCCAAAGACAAGTGAATTAGCCTAGGAGTGAACCCAATGATAAAGCAGCCAGATGCGGTTGGCGGCAGAAATATATATTTATATAGTGCAAATGCTATGGAGTGAGCTAACAAAATGACATGAAACTGTTTGCTACAGTGGTGGACTGTAAACCCCCCCCCCCCCCCATTTCAAAACGTGATATAATTTGGTGTTATCTTTTTCGGGACAACATTGTGTGTTGTACATTGTGTCATTGTATTGTGTTGATACCAAACCCCCCCGGTTAATCCAGCTCAGGGGGAGTCTGCGCCAGCCTGGTTAGTCTTTTAAATTACTCAAACACAGCTTCTAAAATCTCGGAAGCATATTAGACATGCAGTTTTCAGGCAGCCACCCTCATGATCACCCAGACTTGGATTCACCCAGCAACCCAATGGGGCAGGCACACACAGGTAAGTAAAGAATAACACAGGGTTTAACACAGTTTAACACAGTTTAACACAAGGTGGTTAGAATATTCATGTAATTCATGTCTGACATAAGTAACAACGTCTGCAGAGCCACCTGAAATTCCGGTAAAGCCTCACAAATGTGTTTACTCCCCCTCTGGCACTCCGGGTTGGGCCTGGTGGCACCGGGTTTGAGCCCAGAAGGAGGAGCATTAGCTTGCAGCCGCTGGCCCGGAAGTTGTACGCACACACAGCCACGCTGCGCACTGGGAAAGGAGAGAAATATGTATCACTCTGTTGGCTTCCCTTCAACTCCCCCATGACCACAACACCACAACACCGAAACAACTAGAGATGCACAGGGAGTATTTTGGGAACTGTGTACTGTCGGACCTGTGAAGGGGTTAAGTGTGCAACGTGGGCCTGGTGAGGGAGGAGACTGGAGCCCGTTCTGCTCGGGCACCTCTGCTCCTACCCGGAGTAAGGGCAATACTGGGCCGCACTCATTCTCACTCCTCTTTATGTTCATGGAATGGGGAAGAAAACCAATTGTCCTTAAGGAATGGCAAAACGAAATGCGCTGTAAATGCCAGCGGATGACAGATTGGCGAGATTGCGCGGAGGAGCGGGTGGGGGATAAAGAGAACGCTTTGGCATGAAGCCCGCTCCCCCGCCCCACCTCCATCCACCTACCTGTAACTCGCCATTAAACTTAATTCTCATCGTTCAAGAACGTGTGTGTTACAACTGTGTGTTGGCACCAGTTGCTTAAATACTGCGCTTTCATTTTGAAAAGACAAAGACAAAAAACTCATTGTCCCTCATTTGAATGATTTTTTTAAGCATGATCTGCAAAACGTTGTTACGCTTGGCAATAACATGCATAGACGCAGCTAACGCGCGACAGTACAGTACATGGCTCATTGTGGAATGGAAGTCACTTTGCTCAGTAACTTCTGGGGTACTGAAGGCTGAAGGAGAAGGCATTGGCTGAGAAGGGCAATGCCCAGTCAATGTGATGATTAATTGATGTGGACTACAAGTAATTGATGCATGTAAATTGCAATATATATGCTAAATTATCTCTTTTTATTTTTAACCTGAAAAATAATTGTGTGAAGTCCAGCAGATATTAATTATCATTAAGCAGCATTGTCTGAAGTGCTGCTAACGTGACTAAGAAATCCCGTTTAGAAGATTTGGCATTACGCCTTCCACAGAATGGTCTGCTTTAGCTGTTGTTTTGATTGCAATACATGGTGGAGGTGACCGTCTTTTCAGTTAGCAGTTAGTCAGTTAGCCAGTTAGCCTTATCTTAAGTATATGCCTGTAGAGCACAGAAAGCATGCCATCATTTCAGATGTGAGCTGTGTCCTGACCGTACTGTCAAATGAATCTCACACGTTACCATCACCATCCCACCTGCAATGATTAAAACGAAGTGATAAATGAATAAGACTTAACAAATAAAGTCTTCAATAAAAAATACGTTTAAAAAAAAATGAAATCTTTGCTAGGTTTGTCCCTCAGTCAGCAATGAGTTTCTTGCAATGATCGGATAAAATCCAAACATTGTACACGTGAAACTAACGTTTCAATTTTCCCCAATGAGAAGAATTAAATTAAATTTTGTTTGCAAATACTCAATTGATCCATTTTTATGACATATTTTAACAATTTGCAGTGATGGAAAACATCTCCGCACCCCCTTTAACACAAAGCTTTGCTTTACATATTAAATATATACTAAATATTAAACCGGAGTAATGAACCCTAGATCCTTTCACATGGAATGGAAATCTATATGGAATCCATGCAATCATAAACATATTGGCACAACACGTCATGAACGCATGATAAAAACAAGCATGAGCACCGTCCCTAAGACCCCCCACTAGCTGACCGATATTCAACATGTCTACCCCAGGAAAACGCTGGGCAGGGGCAGAGTGCCTTTCAGCAGCAGGGCGAAGAATCGCGAGGAGGCCGTGGAAACAGGCAAAGGACGCAGACATAAAATATGCAATATGATTTTATATATTTGTGGACAACGATTTTTTTGTCTGAATGGTCTCGACAAAATTGAGACACGTACGCGAAGCTTCAGGTCACATCAGAGTACCCTAATGTGTCCCCCGGTCCCAGCTGTCTTCGCAGTGAGGACGTGTGACCCGACAGTCCCTCGAATATGCCTGAATGCGCAGGGGCGGGGGGGGGGGGGGGGGGGGGGGGGGGGGGGGGGGGGGGGGGGGGGGGGG
>JAOYSI010009565.1:0-10843 GCA_025775065.1 Hiodon alosoides | reverse complement strand
CTGTCCACCCCACCCCCCCCCCCCCCCCCATACGGCGTCACTTGCGCACCGGCTCCCTACCCAGAATCCCTCAGTGGCCGTGGTGCATTCTCCTCTTCCCTGTGGTCTCTTGGGCTGGCTATAGCTGTGGTCGTCAGCAAAGGGCTGGTCGGGGGTACGAAAGTTTATTAATACACCTCCTGGAATATTTTTTCATGGGTCCCGTCTGCGCTCATTCCTGTGTGTCGCTGTAGAAACACTGTCCTTGCTTCCCCGAAACGCCATCGAGGGGTCATGTGTTGTCGTGATCTGTCCAGGAGGGGGCGCCAAACCCTGGAGATTGTTCTTATGTGGCTCATAATCAATTACTTGGGCCAAACTTTCAAGCTGCTTCTAATAGATTATGGGCGTGGAAGGCAGATTTTAAGTACAGAGAAGATAGGGTGTGTTGGACCCTACTAAACGAAGTTTAGATCAAAGCAGGAAAAAATGAGGAAATGCTGTCATCTCAAAGCAATAACTCGAGCCTGTCTGGGAGTTTCTACAGACACGTCCTGTCAAGCTTTTATCTCATGTCATGTGACTTCTCGCAGGCTAAGAAAGGCACATCGCTGTGGTGTAGGCACAGTCGCCAACTGGCTGGATTCTCTTTTTGTTACGGGAACCTTGATAAACATCGGGGGGACTTTATCCTCGATAGGTCAGGATAACCGAGGATTGGAGTCGCGCTGTCAAAGCTGCTGGTGCTAGTAAAATCCTTTGGTGGTTTGTCCCAGAGCTCCAGTGGGGTCATCGGCACTTGTGCCTGGCTGTTGTCTGTTCCAGCAAGTTATTCCGTCTGCGATGTTCATTCTTAACCTACTGTTTTGTGGTCATTTCTTAATCGATATGAGTCATAGGACCTCAGATTTTTAATAAGTGAGCATCAGAATGGAAGTTGGAGCTTGTTTTGATACAGTGATCACTGTACTTCCTGATGACTATCAGTGATTTGTTTACCACACAGTCAAATGTATGCCTTCTAGAACAATCTATAGCCGGATGATTTTGAGATGGCTTTTGCTCTTGTAAGCTTACTTGTCTAATTATCTTATGCATGAACACGTTCTCTCTTCTTGAACACCGCAGGGACTCGGAACATCTCTATTGCATTTAACGTGATGAGAGATGGGTTGCAGCAACCATAGAAACCCTGAGTTGTTCTTTATGCAAGTGCAGTCTTAATGGTAGGACACTTTAAACATTCCCAAGGGTGAGGTGCAAAGTTATTTTATTTGTGCACCCCCTGTATATGGGTACTGTTTTGTAATGGATGTGTGGTTATATTTTTAAATCTTGGAGCTTGGTATTAATTTAAAGTCTCAATGTGTTTGAAAATCCAGTCCGCGGTACCCGAGGTTATTAAGTACATTTAGTAGCCCGGTACTGTAGGGGGAACATCGCACTGATAATCAAATTTAGTGACTCTTTTTTTCACCCCCGGAGGGTTTTTGAGAAAATCTCGATTGACTACACTAATATAAAAAAATACTTAAAAAAAAAAAAAAAAAAAAGATTTTTTTTTAAATTTAATTTAGAATGGTCCTATAAATTTTAGGACCATGCCAAATTTCACATTGTTGGTTGTTGAGATGGATTGACACCCAACGGCAGTGGCTTAGATAATATATTAAATACTTTACTGTTTTTATTCACTGCCTGAAGAGGAGTGCTGGTTTAAAAGTCTTGCGCTCGGTTCTGTTCTCGATATTTGAGCATTGAAGAGGAGCTGATTGGTGCCGTGTTGAGGAATTTCCAGTAGCACTTAACTTTTGTAAATTTACCTGTTGTAAATTTAATGTACCTCTGGACTTCTGTGATTCTCTTTCCAGTGTTTCAGCACATCTGACCTTGTTCTGTTGAAAAAAAATTATACTTAATATGTCAAAAAAGATTTGTGTTTTCTGCTGTGAGTTTGACTCTAGTATCTGAACCAGGTTTGTTTATTTTTTTGACTGAATATGTGTTTTTTATTAAATGTTAAATGTGCCAGATGCATGAAGGAGTTACTAAATATTTAATTATGGGCAGTATTGATTATTTGAATGTTTCTTTGCTGGGTAGAAAAGACATTTGGGCATCTGGTTCAGTTGTTTTTTTAAAATCGCTTGGTTAAATGCATATATAAACAGGCATGCTAACGGAACAGCGTAGCCACGCGTTGGCGCTGTCTGTGGTGGATCCAGGAGGGATTGATAACAAAGGAGTTATTTCACAGAAATGGATAAGAACCTGGTGCTGCACCTTCATAAGCCCTCCGTGAATCATGCAGACCCGGCTGTTAGCTACGGCCCTTATCAAATCACGGTCCAATTTATTAATTTCTCTGACCTTATTTCTGACCCTGCCCCTTATTTCTGTGTGGTTATTTCTTTCCCAGTATTTTATTAACTCTTAATGGGCTGCTCTCCCTTGTCCTTTATGGTTTCGCGGGTGACAGAGCAGCCTCACAGGGCGTTGCCCCCCCCCCCCCGAGGTGTAGCAGCTGACCTGCGCCTGCCTGCGGTGCGGCGCGGCGTGGACTCGTGCTTCTCTCAGTGCTCGTAATTATCAGTGCTCCTCCTTTCCCTACCACCACCGCGGCTGCCACCTGGAACCACGTTAATGTTGCTATTACTAAAACTATTTTTTATTTGTAAACTCATCTGTTGATTTAATAAACTACTGATAAATAAAGAAGCATGAAGTTAATTGTCTTTTATTTATTTAATGGATAAATGGGTTCAACTGAATAGCTGTAATTTGTCGGAAATTCAAAAGATGTACTTGGCGTTGGAGGGTGAAAACCATGCAAATGAGGTTGTATGCTTTATTGAAAACGATAATTATCTTGAGCTGGATGCAATATGTGACATTTCCACTAGATGTCGTCAGACACTACAAAGGACAATGCTGCACTCGTAATGAATGCAGCCTAGGAAAGCAACACACCTTCGACAATTAATAAACCAGAGATGCACATAAAATCTATGCGATTTTAATATAAAGCTTTGATTAACAAAATCCTTAAGCATTGCGGGCTAACAGTACGGTCATCAGTAACGGGGATCGTTGGACAATATCAGGACTGTAGTTCAGTATTGTGCCTGGTGCCTGTTAGTGGCACTTGTTTGTGCCCTGGGAGGCCACTCTAGCCCTGACCGCACTGGGACAGGCTCACACTCTGGCTCAGCGGGGTGGTCAGCGTGGAGTGGCTCAGCTGGCAGGAGAAGACGTGGCCCGAGTGCCACTGGGCTGCCGTCAGGACCAGGAGGCTGCTGAGGGAGTAGGTACCGTCGTCCTGGCGCCGGTACTCGCTGGTCTGGACCGTGGGACCAGTCAGGGCTGCGCCGTCCTCCAGCCAGGACACGGTGGCAGAGTCGGGGGAGAATCCGTGTGCCAGGCACACCAGGGTGGCCCTGCCCTCAGACAGCTGCTTCTCGGACGGGGGCAGTAGAGTCAGCTTTGGGGGAGATGGGCGACGATCTGTTGGACTAGAAGATTACATTAACACCTGGCAGTGGTATGTTTTTTTTTTGTTTGTTTTTTTTTTTTTTAATAACGTTTTCTCATAGGCAGCTGCATGGATCGTATCTGTAACGTCTTCAATGAGTAATGCATTGTGTCAATTAAAAAACCATTCATTTTCACCATACCTCAAATTTTCATCTTATTTAACTCGTCAGATTAATAGAGTAACATTGGTGCTTTTTGTATCCTATGATAGTAAATATAAGCATCCTCAAAGCATAAGCACTCTCAGTAATAAAACTTGCTCTTTGTATGATTTCAAAGTAATATAACGGATTAAAAATAATGAACCACCAGAGTAATGGAGAATTACTCCAGTTAACTCAATTGCTCTTTTCTGCTAATATACTACCGTTCTGTTTAACTGTAAAAATTGTTATTTTCTGAAGGTGCTGGAACAACATATCCCATTAGTAACATATTGCAAAAACATGAAATATAGAAGCGATTAAAAATTGATTATGTAAAGATAACAGTTGAATATTAAAATGTTGTGTTAAATTTCCCCTTCTTAAGATTTACAATTTTATGAGTGCCTGGGTGTTATCTGAATAATCAGAGTTTTTATAGTTTGAAAATACAGTGAAAAACAGAATGCAGTGCTAACATGCAGCTTGCGGTAAAGAAGAAATTGTTACAGTTTTCACCTCAGTGTTGAGAGATTAGAGATCACAGTCCCTTTACACTCACCAATATAAAGCCTGGTTCCTCCACCAAAGGTTGTCTCGCCCACAGTGTTTCAGCCCCGTACAAAAACCTAGAAGCCTGGAGTATAACAATATTGTTCAAAAAGCGCAGTTTGTTCAGTATTTACTGTGTTAATCAAACGAATCATGTTGGATAGAACTAATATACAAGCTACGAATGTAAATAAGTACGAATTTGCTACTATTAAATAGATTTGGTGGATAATTAACATTACTGCTATACTAATACTATAATTAATATGACCATGATTAATGTCGCAAAAACATATCAGCAATGTTTTTAATAGTGCTGTATTTTATTGTAGTACTTGAAGTAATATTATCAATGAATAAATGTCTAATGCATACCAAGACCATTTTCATAATTCTGGATGGAGCTCCAATGTCAGAAACCGTAACTTTGATGGCGGAACAAAAATCCACAGATTTAGGCAGAAAATCCCATTTAAGGTGGCAAATGTGAAGTCCCCAAGAACAGTGCCAGATGAGAGAAAGCAGTCAGCGCAGACGATGGGTTCTGCCTCCACTAGACCAAGTGCAGAGGGTTTTTTTTTTTATGGACACAGTCGAGGACTCCCTAACTGTGGTCTACTGAGGGACAGCCGTGACAGGCACAGTGGTACGTGGCTTCACCCTCAGCCTTTGTGTCAGCGATCTTCAGATACTCCATTCTACCAGAGTTTTCATCAAATCCAGTAAACCTGGCAGAGACTCCAGAGGCCGGTTCTCCATTGCCTTTCACAAGAAGTCTTGGGCTCCTGCCAGTCTTCTGCTGGTACCACGTAATCCGCCAGTTCCTGCTACCATCAATGGAACAAGATATTAGAGCGTTGGTTCCACCAGACACAGAGAGCACTTTTTGCTGGGTCATCACCAGCGCCTCCCCATCTATAAAGCAGAAATAATATCATATTTAGTGACAAATTTTAAATGAGATCATTCCACTAAAAAGTATATGCAATCAGCGATAACGATACAAAAATTTTCCAGAGAAGTTGTTAATAGATGTTAATAGAAGAATAAGCTAGAACTGAAGTGTTCAGTGGTCTTACCAGGCATCAAAAAGGCAATCAGGAGGACCAGGCTGAAAGACATGTTGACCGACAGATTGACTGGCTTTGACAACCTTCAACCTTCAACAGACCGGAGATGAGACTTAAACTGCATTGTTTTAAAGGTGGCTACAACCCCCCAGGGGACTGTCTCTCGCAGTGACACACACACACACACAATTAGTCTCATTTACTGATATTGCATGCACATGTTGATTTAAACGCCACCTACTTCCACAACTACTCTTGCATGTATTCTGCATCCAAATTTGCATGCACCAATCTGGGTAGAAGTTCCCGTGGAGGTTTTCTCAGATACGAGCGACTGGCCACGGGTCTTGCCCCCTGCTGCGGGTGGAGACAAGCAGCGGAACAGGTGTGTGGGGTGGGCCCTGTGTTTCAGTTCTTCCCATTTCTGGGTTTCGGAGACAGCTGAACTCTCGGTTTCTGAGTGGGGGGCGGAGCAGGGAGGATAAAGATAGCCTAGCCTAGTGGGAGGGGGTGAAATCACTGTACGTTTCTGTTCTCGAACATCAGGCGGCCCTGATTCATCTCTTTGTGAGATTATTATGGGTATTTTTTTCACGCTTCAGCATTGTCACTAATCCTTGATTTCACGCCTGATATTTCCCTCTGCATTTTAACATTGAAACAAACTGTTGACTGTTGACTGTTGACTGTTGACTGTTGTCTGTTGTCTGTTGTCTGTTGTCTGTTGTCTGTTGACTGTTGACTGTTGACTGTTGACTGTTGACTGTTGACTGTTGACTGTTGACTGTTGTCTGTTGTCTGTTGTCTGTTGTCTGTTGTCTGTTGTGTGTATCCTAAGATTAATTTCTGGGGGGGACAAAAAAGGCAAACAATATTTCGCCATAGGAGGGATTTTACCCATTTAACATGTATCTGTTAATTATACAGCAATATGTCTCATTCTCTCTAGTCAAAAACTGGAGCTCTAAAAAGGTCTTGTGGACTCATAACCAAAAGTTTGTTAAACATTTTTTCCCAATCATATTGTAGTCAAAAGTTAATTATTCAATTGCACTTTTTGAATCAAACATTGCATTCATTTTTTTAATTCTACGTTGTATAAAGCAAGGTAGCCATCTATGAGAGCCAAAAGAAAGCTGTCTTTCACTCGCACATATAGTCCGATAACACCGAAAGCCAAAAGAAAGCTGTCTTTCACTCAATCCTATAGTAAGGTAACCCGGAGAACCAAATGAAAGCTGTCTCTCACTCACTCCTATAGTAAGGTAACCCGGAGAGCCAAAATAAAGCTGTCTTTCACTCGCACATATAGTCCGATAACACCGAAAGCCAAAAGACAGCTGTCTTTCAATCACTCCTATAGTAAGGTAACCCAGAGAGCCAAATGAAAGCTGTCTCTCACTCACTCCTATAGTAAGGTAACCCAGAGAGCCAAATGAAAGCTGTCTCTCACTCACTCCTATAGTAAGGTAACCCGGAGAGCCAAAAGAAAGCTGTCTCTCACTCACTCCTATAGTAAGGTAACCCGAAGAGCCAAAAGAAAGCTGTCTCTCATTCACTCCTATAGTAAGGTAACCCGGAGAGCCAAAAGAAAGCTGTCTCTCATTCACTCCTATAGTAAGGTAACCCGGAGAGCCAAAAGAAACCTGTCTCTCATTCACTCCTATAGTAAGGTAACCCGGAGAGCAGACATCCGCATGTGAATGCGCTCCACTAAAAAACCTTCTCACAGCTCCTGGCGTGCGCAGGAGTGCTACGTCAACTGAGCAAGTAATTACACAAGGCAATGTTCAATCACATGACAGGGTGGTCTTTGATATCGTTTAAATTCAGAAATGTTTGAAGCTTTGAGCTGTGATCTCTTAGGTTATACATAACGCCAGTAGGCCTTTCAGGGCCATAGCCATGGGTACGATGAGGAGCACATGTGTCAGACCTAATTCAAGTAAACAAGCTAAGTTTAGCCCATACATCTGCACTTTAAAGTGACCCCCATCAGCCCTGACAGAAACAGGAAATTAAATAAAGGCCACGAAACAGACAAACTTAATAATATCCAGTTAATCATTAAACGCAGGCACAAAAAACTGTGAATCATCTTATATGAAAGCACTTGCACCTTTGTTGCAAATACATTAATAATTTGTGTTCTCTTGTAATGCAATGATAGATTCACCAGGAATCTAGAACAGGAATAGCCAACACACTGACGCATTTTTTTCGGTTTAGAGAGATGTCCCTTTAAGTTAGGAGGGTTTTCCGACACGATGCTTTTGCGTCACTGGACGTCACCTCCCTCTTTCGTAAACCATGGCGGTTCGTACTGTTTTTCGCCTTCTTCCAACGCACAGAACTCGTTTTCAGCCCAGGTTACATGACTGGACCCGGTCAGAATGTCTCGGTAGTTTGGCTACAGCACAATTGCGTGCTCCAACCCGGGAGGTGGCGTCTTTCTCTTCAGAGACATTGCAGTGTGCTCGCCTCGGAAGGTCGTACGGATCCAGTTACATCACCTGCCCCGTTGGCCAGAACGGTGACGGAGATACTGGTGGCAAAAACTGCAGTCTTACTCTTCTAAGTGTAGTAGGTAAGAGTAATACATTTTATGTCCACGTCATATAAATCTATGAATAATGCCATGGTTATGAAACCGAGGAAAGTAACACGCTAAAGTTAAAATCTATTTCCGGCAGCTAGGAATGTTAATTAATTAATATACGTTCCATTCCTATTTATCGTAATGCCTATATGCATATGCACATTTAGCGGGCTATAGCTGCCCTGTGAGTGTCGGAGGCGTTGGACCTAAAAACAAAGATGCTGTTTCTGTTCAGGACCAGACTAATAGAGAGATTGATTTACCTGGCCGTCATTTCAGCATTCTCGTTCTTCACAAAGTCTGACGATGCAGAGGATGGCGCAAAGAAGGAGGAGGATGAGATTGTCATGCTCCTGAAGAGAGCCAAGGTACAAACGGCCTTCAGGTATCAGACTGGAGTTAGTATTAGTACGACATTAGTAACATCAAGAGTTGGTACGAGCCAATAGTGTGTGTTAGAGGATTTTCTGTGTTGTACTACGAGATATTATTGTCCACCCAAAGCAGGGGCTCTCAGAACAGGGCCCTGTGTGACCCCCCCAGACCTGAGGTTTTCTGTCTCTCTTTTTAACCGATTGCAGGCCTAATACTGCGAGAAACGACTAGCTCAGTCGTCCCCAACGCTTGGCTTGCGGGTGTTATGTTCCCACCAGACCCCAGAGGGTTGCCTTCAGCCCAATCTTAAAAAACATTATGTAAGTAATTTCTGGTCTTGGTTTGGTGTGTTTCAGCTTAGCATCATGCGTGAGGAACTGGAGGCTGCTAGCGTTTACCTGCACCAGGCGATCCGGCTGGCCCACCGAAGCCACAACAACCAGGCCATCATCTATACCTACAGCCTGGTACAGACAGGTCTCCCTCACTCCTGGGGACAGAGCTTTACTAAATACCAAGCGTTTTACCACCCCCAGTTACACCAAGTTTAACCATTTAAACATACAAGCCCTACAAGGGTAGCGTGAATAAATTCAGAGAAATGATGTACCTTATGTGGAATATTTTGGGTGCTCATCTCAGTGTTTAATTGGATAAAACCCCATCATTGAGTTCCCATCATTTGGGTTAAAAGTTTTCAGTGTTGATGACCTAGCGGTATTGCACACTTGGGGTGCACGGCTTTGCAGATTTCAGTTTGGTTTCTATTTGGTTTTACTTCTAAAAAACGTATCGCTCCCGGCTGGTAACATTAGGAAATGATATATCATAGAACAGTATAAGGCAAACATAAGGGAGAGAACATTGGATGTAAAATTAGAGATCTGTTTATTATTTTGAGATGTTTTATTATATTCAAGGCAACAGATATGTTTGCCCCATTTTTTCCGTATAAATGATACTGAAAATTTGGTTAACTGCATTGCACTATTGCACATGTCCATTTTGCAGATGAGCCTTTTTAAATCGTTGATTTTTAGCTCCGTTATATCCGTTGCCTAGCAGTTTGTACTGCTTGTCTACTGAAATCTTACATGAAAGCATGGTTTCTAACTGCTGTTATTACAGCTTGGAGTTGCACATTTTTATCACATATTCTTTATTTTAGAATCCCCCTTGCTAACGCTGGTTTGTTTACTTTCTCTAGATGGCAAACCTTGCCCTTGTGCAAGGTCAACTGACCAATGTGAGTATGAGGGAGGAGGTCTGATCTCGGAGGTCTGCTTTGAGCCACGGGCGTGGCAGTGACCCTATATTCTCTGGTTTCCCACAGGCCGAGAAGCTGTTCAAAGCCACCATGAGCTTCCTGCTGTCCGGGGGCGCCCCTGAGGTCAGGAATGGTCTGGGACCCCTGTGGGGGGGGGGGGCAGGATGTGCCTGGAGGTCTGTCCGCTGTGACTCTGACCCTCGAACCCCCTGACTCCTCTCTCATTCTCCCTGTGGCAGGACGACAATGCCGTGGTGGAGATGTCCCTGAAGCTGGCCACAATATACGGGTCCCAGAACAAGTGGGTTGACTTTCATATCGGGTCGGAGGGTTGGAAAGACCCTCAGATGCTGTGGCGTTGCTTTCTCTATAGCTTAGATGGTCGATGGCTTTGCGTTTCTCAGAGACACGTGGTCCGACGATCACATGGCCCCCACGATCACGTGGTCCGACGATCACATGGCCCCCACGATCACGTGGTCCGACGATCACATGGCCCCCGCGATCACATGCCCCCCCATGGATGTACGATTCCCTAATTCATGCATTTCCTTTAGAGTGAATGTGCCTTGTGTTTTATTGTGTCCGCCCCAGGCATGAGCTAGCTGAGCATGGGTTCCAGTTCTGTATCGATTCCCTGGAGGCCAAGCTTAAGAAACAGAAGGACCTCCCTCCGGATGCCCTCTCAGGTACAGGTAACTCTTTCATTCGACTTTTTTTACCCCTTTAAATGATAACTCAGCTTGTCAGTGTTGTTTCATGTTTTCACAGTGGTTGGCAATAAAAGTTCTACTCTAAAATTCTGTCACCATTTGTTGTTCAAAAATCTAAAAACTGTCGCAGGTGCTACTCCCAAATATATATTTACGGGAGCTATCAGCAGACCTGGGATTTCCAATGTAGTCCTGCAGTCTGCTGGAGTTTTAAACAGTCCTCCAGTAGCTTCAGCTTGTTGGCACCTGTATGTTCGGACTTCTTTGTAGTTATTTTCATTTCATTTAAATGCATTCTGGGACTCCCTTGTGAAATTGCACTGTCAGCCAGTGAGAGATTTTAGTTTGTCGGGGTGTGAAGAAGTCACGTAAACCCTCATGTGCAGAGCTATACCCTGCTGCTCTGCTCCCCTGACAACCCCAGATGAGGAGCGCAAAGACACGCATCTGCTGCTGGGACTGTGCCTGGACTGTCGGGCCCGGTACCTGACGGACCGCCGGCACCTCGACCAGGCCCGTCTCGACTACCAGCGCGCTCTTCAGATCTGCCGAGAGGAGCAAGGAGAGGCACACCCACAGGTGCGCGCGTGCATGTGTGTGTTTGTGTGTGT
>JAOYSI010009564.1:18039-32793 GCA_025775065.1 Hiodon alosoides | reverse complement strand
AAGCAAGATGCTCACCGACTGTTTGATTCTCACTTGATTGTGTGGTATTACTGTGAGATGCTCACCGACTGTGTGATGTTCACTGACCGTGTGATTCTCACTGACTGACATTTCTCGAGAACTCTTATTTGCAGGGAATTTTGTTGTTCGATTGTTTATCCATCTCAGTATCTTTCTTCTTCTCCGTCTGTCTGTCTTCACTTCTGTGCTGTAGGGTCTACAGTGAGCATTTGACAGTATTTCTGAATTACATTTTTTCCCCTTATGTCTGTTTTTCTCCCCTTTATTTTCAGAACAATACTGTCCTCTGTCATAGGAGACTTAACCTTGATTGGTGGACAGGACTTGGTCATTCCTCCAGAGAGATAAAAAGAAATTTCCCTAAAATAACTTTGGGAAGATGGCCACATTTGCATGGAGATGGACCTGTCTGACCCTCTGTTACCTTTTCCACCGCCTGTCGGCCGAGGAGCCACCCACGGCCACTGCTGCGCCAGAGGAGTTTGGCACATTTCGCTCCAGGAATCCAGGGTGGACCTTCAACCATCTGGCAGTGGACTCCCGCAACGGGAATGTCTATCTGGGGGCCACGAACCGTATTTACAAACTGTCACCTGCCCTGGAGGTTCAGGTATCTCACCTGACTGGCCCGGAGGAAGACAACAGGAAGTGCTACCCCCCGCTAATCGTGCAGCCCTGCAGTGAGCCCCTGGCCCTCACTGACAATGTCAACAAGCTGCTGCTGATGGACTACCGCGAGAACCGGTTGCTGGCTTGCGGCAGCCTATACCAGGGCATCTGCAAGCTGCTGCGCCTAGACGACCTATTCAAGCTGGGCGAGCCATCGCACCGCAAGGAGCACTACCTGTCCGGTGCCAACGAGAGCGGCTCAGCGTTTGGGGTCATCGTGTCCTACGGTGACACCTCCACCGACCGACTCTTCGTGGCCACAGCAGTGGATGGGAAGCCCGACTACTTCCCCACCATCTCCAGCCGAAAGCTGGCGCGCAACTCTGAGGCGGACGGGATGTTTGCCTACGTCTTCCAGGACGAGTTTGTGGCTTCCATGATAAAGATCCCCTCGGACACCTTCACTGTGGTGCCGGACTTTGATATCCACTATGTGTACGGCTTTGCCAGCGGGAACTTTGTGTACTTCCTGACGCTGCAGCCGGAGATGGGTGGCCCCGCCCGTGAGCAGGTGTACACCTCCAAGCTGGTGCGGCTCTGCAAGGATGACACAGCCTTCAACTCCTACGTGGAGGTGCCCCTGGGCTGTGTGAGGAGTGGGGTGGAGTACCGCCTTCTGCAGGCTGCTTACCTGTCCAAGGCTGGCGCCCCTCTGGCCCGATCACTGGGCGTGAGTCCTGGTGCTGACATCCTCTACGCTGTCTTCTCCAAGGGTCAGAAGCGCCGTCCCAAGGAGGCATCCCAGGAATCTGCGCTGTGCGTGTTCGCGCTGCAAGACATCAATGACCGCATCAAGGACAGGCTACAGTCCTGTTACAAAGGGGAGGGAACCCTGGACCTAGCATGGCTCAAAGTGAAGGACGTCCCCTGTAGCAGCGCGGTGAGTTCAACCCTCATCCCACACTCGGGGGCAGTGTCAAATTCACTCCTCATCACCAGCCAATACCATGCTCATTCTTCATCACCAGTCTTCTCTGCTCTAACTCTTCAACTCTTCAATACCAGTCACCGCCGCTCTCACTCCTCATCACCACACTCACCATCACCAGTCAGTACCTCACTCACGTTTCATCATCAGTCAGTACCTCATTCACTCTTCTTCACCAGTTAGTACTACACTCACTCTCAGAAGTCACACACTCAAAGTAATAGCAAATCTTTCATTTTTAACCATGGTCATAAAAACAGAACTCTATTCATGACTCCCAATTATAAAATAAATGTTAGTCATTTAAATGTTTTTGAGAAGCAAATTGACGCATTTTGCTTTATTTGAGTTGAAAAGCAGACTAGCGAAAGAAACAAGAGACTGCCTTCCTCCGAGAGACAATCTATTATTGTAATGACATCTGATTCAGTAGCAGTCATGGCTGAATTCATCTCCACATTCTGGAACAACGCCATTGGACACTTGCTGTTGAATGAGCAAACTATCATGGTATGGGATGCCAGCCTGCCAGCCACTGGTCCTCCTGTGTAATAGCCTTAGCATAACCATGCTGCAGCACTAAGAACCATGCCTTGTTAAACCTGAACTGTGGGAGAGAGACGAACAAACCTTTTCTGGGCGGTATGTTTTACATGCATCAAAGAAGACAAAAACTGGCATGGCATTTCCCAGTGTCACAGTGAGAATATTTCCCAAGCGGAGAAGTGTGGCCGATTGAGAAGTGACTCCCTTTTTGGCACGCTCCTTGTTTTCGACACGTCACTGATGTGGGCCTTGGGGGATAGGGGGGAGGTGGGGGTGTAATTGTGCTTCTCGATGTAACTATGACTACTAGACACATTGTGTAAGACGGCCAAAAGTGTTCGTGAATGCAATGATTTCTGAAGCTCTCCTTCAACATTTTTAAAGTGGAGGATCCTGTGTATGAAAACACACACACACACACACATTTGGTTAATATTAAATATAGGGCCCAGGGGAGAGTGAAGGAGCTGGCAGAGGGCTGCAAGTTTGTCATGGCGAAGGATGTTTCTGTTACATCATACAGATCAGTTTACAGGATCGCAATTTGTTAGTCTCAGATTAATTTCTAACTTCAATAATGCATGAATTAAGGAGGCATTTGAACACTGCTAGAACTTTGTACATCCACAGCATCAGACCCCATCCCCCCTCCATTGAGAACACAGAAAGGACTTTCTCTCACATGACACACTAAATGCAACTCTGATAAAAGGTTACGAGTCACAGACACGAAAATCAGGATGTATTGTTCTCTCTGGGGAATATGCATGGACACTAGTACAGACACAGGCGTAGACGTGGACACACATACACCCACGCGCACTCACACACACGCTCACTCTCACACAAAAACGCACACACACACTCAATGTTTATCAGAAATGATAGACTTTAATGTGACTCACAAGTCCCGTTGAACAGAAGACAATGATTACATCACTTTCAGACACAAAGCTTTTCCTTTTACATTTACTTGAACCATTTAGCAGATTCTCTAATCCAGAGTGACGTACACAAATGCAATGGTTTGAGGGATTAAAAGTGTGATTTTTAGATTCCGAGCTACAATGTCCTACTGAGATTTTATAACATACAGATCATAACACACGATTAAGGAAAAGTCTCACTGTGTTTACCCGCTCGGCACTGGCTACATAAGAAGGCCCGCTCTCTTGGTCCTGCCTTATATTTCTGGTTTACTCAAAGATGACACCAAGATTTACAGGCGAACAGACGGACACTGGAGAATAGCTGTCAGTGGTCAGAAGTTGCACCCAAACAAATAAATGCCGATCTGACTGCTACATTGTGTTCCATTGGTCTGGTGATGCCTTGTCTCTGTGTTAGTCCACATATCCTAGTGTCCAATCAAACTGTGCCATTCAAAGCAAGTGCCCGGCTATAACCTTCAGGGAAAATGACTTTCTTACACGCCAGACTCATCTTGGAAGAGCTCAATGTGAATAGCTTTTTAACCACAACCTTTTCACTAGGGATTTTTTCGAACATGGGTGTGGCCCTCTCTTTTATGAAGAGAGACCGTGTCAGAATGGAGGAGATCTGGGGGGTGGGGTGCGGTTTTGAAAGGGGTTGTGGTGTGCTCCTGAAAGCGGTTGGGGCGTGCTCCTGAAAGAGGTTTTGGCATGCTCTGGAAAGGGATTGTGGCATGCACCGTGATTTGTTTCACTTTCGTTTTATGCTCCACCCTCTCTGCCTGGGGACCTGGCTCTGGGGTCCTGGTAAAGAGTTTTAAATAATTATCCACATTAGCCACCGTGGCAAGTATGTCAGCTATCTGGTGATCAGGTTTATATATCGGGGAAAGATACCATTCCTATACAATGCACAAAATTAGTCTTTTTCCGGGAGACCGTTTATATTTAGGTAAAATTTTGAATGAGCAATTTATGTATTTTTCACCCCAATTGGGCTAACACACATCAGTAGATATTCAGTTAACAGCCTTATGAAGGATCCAGGAGTGTGGTTAGGCCTTTGTGAATCTGCTGGGTCTCCGGAGGTGTGGAGGGTGGTTGAGGACCCCCTTGCGAGTTCTGTGAGGAACAAATGTGACAATGAGGTACGCAGTGTGGCGGGCAGGTGTGGCGGCTTGCTGTTTCCACCTTGTCAGCCTCACTCACAGCCCCCTGGCGCCACTATCTCTGAACCGTGGTCATGGGAGCAAAAAAGAAAGGCTTTGTAATTTTAAGAGTGGATGGATGGGGACCATAAAGACACTAAGGAAAACAAAGAAGAGGGACGAGAGAGCGCGGGGCAAGAGAGAGAGCGGGGGCCAGAGAGAGAGGGGCAAGAGGGGGATGTTTGATGTGTGAGGGACCAGATTGGAGGCTGGCATGGATCAGTGCCACACCACCCAGCTGTCTCGCCTTTCCCCGCACTTCCGTTTGGGTCATTAGCGGAAGGGCCAGATCGGAGCTGGACTCCACCGTGATGGAGGCCAGCATGGATCAGTGCCACACCACCCAGCTGTCTTGCCTTTCCCTGCACTTCCGTATGGATTATTAGCAGAGGGAGGAGAGCGAGTGTTTATTCATTCTTGCATTCAGCTCAATGCACTGTATTTGTTTGTAATCACATGGTGATATAATGACTTTAAACACAGACCTTCACCTGCTGGGTAATCATACCACAGCTGGTCACAATGACCTGCAAAAGCGGTGTAACAGTACAAAAAAAAGGACCAATATAATTAAGCCAGTAAGTACTGTTTAGTGCTTTAAGTGTCAAAAACAGTCGACAATTGACCAGACTCATCTAGTAGATTTTATACTTGTGTTTTTTGTTGTGTTTTATTTATTAAGAAAAATGTTTACTCTTAATAAGTAACTGCGAGTTTCAGGAGCAACTACGTGTTTCTGGAATGACTCCTTTATACAAGAGCGACTGCGTGTTTACGGAATAACTCTGTTATTTCAAGAATTATTTCCGTTGTTTCCAGAATGACTGGACAGATGAAAAAGAGTAGAGTTGATTAGCGTAGAAAAGAGGAGTATAATCGCATAGAATAGACACAAAATATACCTATCCAGATAAAAGACAACACTGATCTGTGAAGTCCTGAACCAGAACTGGCTCTGTGGTCTTATAGTCACATCTGTCCAACAACAGACTGAACATGGTTTTGAACAGGAATGTGCCCAAACCTTTCCACTTTCTGTGTCTACTCAGCTCACCTTGAGTTGTGGCTGGTTTTTCAGCACATTTATCATTCATTGGGTAACCCAGACCATGCTATGGAGTGGGGGCTGAATTGGCATGGTTCAGTTTTAAAATAATGGTCTGGAGACTGCCCCAGCTCGCACTTTAAGCCTTTTCCCTGCAGATCAAAAGGTTCCACGGTTGGAGAGAGATAGAGTGATAACTCTTGTATGGCACTATTGTTTTCTCATTTGCATGCTGTTAGTCAGCACCAGCCTTGGTGTGGGACCCTGTGCTCACTCAGCCCATCTAAGAAAGTAATATTGTTTCAGAAACCCCCCCACAGACAGAATTATCGCTGTGTTATTTTCAGAACAAATGCTGTGTTTCATTGGGTTTTGAATGACACGTTTAAATTGCTTGTCACTTTGCTGTGCTCACATGAAACCATGGACTGACATGAAAACCCTTCATGGAATATTTTCCAAAAGTCTGAATTAAATTATAACTGTAATTATTTTCCTCTCAGATACCCACTTTAAATGACAGGCGTTTGTTGGTCTTTTGTCGTTTCTCTGGCACAGTTTGGCTATAGAGGTGTATCTACTGTTGGGATCGTTTCTGCTCCACAGTTTGGCTTTGGAGATTTATCTACAGTTGAATGATCTCTTCAACACTGCCTTCCTTTTAACAGCTACTGACTATCGACGACCATTTCTGTGGGCTGGACATGAATGCACCGCTGGGCGTGTCAGAGATGGTGCAGGGCGTCCCACTACTTTCCGAGGGGATGGACAAGATGACCTCAGTTATTGGCTATGTGTACAAGAACCACTCGTTGGTCTTCGTCGGCACAGAGAGTGGCCGTCTCAAGAAGGTAGGACTCCCCGGACCTCTCTGACTGGCTGCTGGTGTATGTGATGTCATCAGAGAGAAGAAAAACGTTGTAACTCCAGTTCTATGGTAAAGGTGATATTTTTCACAAGCAGGAGGTTGGTAATCATTCTGGTCTGGTGGCGTTGCTTCAGTTCAGCAATATGTGTTGTGCATGGTTTTTCTGCTCTTGTTGAATATAAACATGTGTCCTGTTTGAAAGCAAGCTGAGAGTCTAAAGCCAAGAGTCTTTGTATGGGGGGAATGGAATCAATCAGTTCTCTTGGGTGAGGGGTTGGTCTTCAGTCAGCTGGTCCAGAGCCAGTGTTTGTGCAGAATCTATTTGAATGTTTGTTGTTGTGTTCGAATGGCCCGATACTCTAAGATGGCCTTAAACCCCCCTAGCCTCCCACCCCCTCACTTCAAGGCCACTCTTCCTGGAACCATGCTATGTCGTGTTAAATTCACATCTTGTTTGATCAAACCAAAACGCTGTGCTAAAACCTTCAAAAAACTATAATAATAAAACGAAAAGGGACTCTCTCCGGTGACTTCAGAAGGACTAAACGCACTATTTGTTCTGGCTTTTATGCCCAAAGTGATTCACACAGAATCCACAAAGAGGCTTCACTGCAGCAGCCTTGAGATGTAGTGTGTTACGCCTGGCAACTTGTCCCTGTACGTGATGTGTGTTACGCCAGGCAGCTTGTCCCTGTGTGTGATGTGCATTAAGCCAGACCCTCGGATCTCATTGACATGATTACAGATGTGCTGTGTTGGAAACGCTGCATGATGTCACCACCAGTAAAACAATGCAAGCCCATAAAAGGCTGGCCACAAAACCATAAATCTCTTTTAGCTACTTCAATTTACAGCTTTATTTACCTGTCTGCTGACTGGAATCTGAAGGAAAAATATTTCTATTCATAGCTGGCATCTGTTTTAATGAAATCGTAAAGCTGCTTATTGGTATTAATAACCCTGTGTTACTACTTTATGGTGTCACAAGGAGTACATATAAGCACGGACTGCTCAGGTCTTATTGTGTCGAAATGTGTTTTTCCATGCTACCTTAGTCTGCATCTCTATTCCTTATCTTTCAGAGTGCCTAAACATGATCAAATGTCTGTTTTTTTTATTTATTTTGAAAAAATCTAACCAGAAATAGGGAAAACTTACTATTGTTCATCCTGTCTTCCCTGTCAGAGTGCAATGAGCTGCTTTCTATTTGAGTTTTGGCTAAGAGGGTAATATTCTTATTGGTGGATGCACAATCGGACGGAAGTTGGAAAGTTTGCATTAAGGGATGCTCCAGACAGGTTTGACCTGAGGCACATGGCACCATGTTCAAATGTCAGAATCTTGTTCATAACTAAAAAATTATCCCCCATTAGAAGACTGGTTTGTGCCCAGACAGGCAGCAGTGACAAGCAGTGATTGCCTAACAAGCAGTGATTGCCCGGACCCAGATTTCACACAGGTTTAATGGAATTAACAACCCAGATGTTGAGCATAGGGAATGGCTCACCCTGGACAGGTTTCACCTTGTATTTGTACAAGATTGTGCATGTGCATGTGCACGTGTGTGTGTGTGTGTGTGTGTGTGTGTGTGTGTGTGTGTGTGTGTGTGTGTGTGTGTGTATGTAAATCAAAGCAATAGCTTGCTGGGGAAAAGGATGACAGTAATTGAGAAAATGTGTAAGCACGTCGATCCGGATTCTGGCCTTCCTAATAGCGAATCAGATGGGAATGACGTCTCATGGGTTTTCAGGGAGACAGTGGAGTGAAATGAATGAAAATTAAATGAGTGATGGACAGCTGCTGGGGAGGAATGGTTTGTAGCTATCCAGTTTGATCATACGTCAGCCTTTTAATTTCAAAGCAAAGCAAAGCATGGGTTTGCCATTAGTAAAATTACGTTTTTTTTTCACTTTTATGAACAAACTTTTCAGAGCAAATCCCTTCAGCTGGATGTGACTGTGAGTGCTTCAGAGCCAATCCCTACGGCTGGACGTGACTGTGAGTGCTTTGATGATTCGGAGAGAGAGGGAAAATGGGATGTCGATGGCCTGAATCGGGCTTGTGCATCCCTTTGCCAGGGTGTGTTCAGGATGGCGCTGGTCTTTCAGTGTGGTGGAGAAAGTCAGACATGAATAAACCTGTAACTCTATCACTGAGGAATACACTGTGCGTGTGTGTGTGTGTGTGTGCGTGTGCGTGTGCGTGTGCTTGTGCACGTGCGTGTGTGTGTTTTCTGAAAGAAACCTGCAAAAGTGAGATTTTGATTCGCTTTTTTCAGTTTTACAGTCATGTACCAAGTTCTCTGGTGACAAAGGGTTATATGTAAAGCCATTTTTAAATTTGCGTTTGAATATGAATTAAAGAATGTGCTTCCTTAGCTCCAGAAAGATAGCTAAACAAACCATGACTGCTCATATCTTTTTACACAGCATGGCTACTCTTTGTCCTAATTAGCATGTCTGGGTTGGCGTACAGAGGAGCTGGATGAAGAATTTATTCACAGGTTTTGACTCGAGCCTGGCTGCTCTTTTAAACTGTATGTTTATGTTTTGGTAGAAGCACCACAGACCCCCAGCTCCCAAGAAACTGCCTCAATGGTCATTTACAAATCTAAAAGTTAATCTGGAAATTACTGCATTAACAGCAGGTGATAACAAGGGGACTTCTGGGTTTACAATGACTCAGCTCTGGTTTGACTCCTTGAAAGCAGCTTGTGGTTCGGGTTACTCTTTAAGCTACTTTTTAATCTTAGGTGTTGTCCAACTAACGCATGCACCGTACAGACCCAATGCCGAAGGACTGATATTTGACAGACAGCCTGAAGTCTAGAATCTCCAACAGGAAATGTAAATCGGAGGCACAGGAAAAACTTAGCTTTCAGAGTACCAGTAAGAATAACTGCTTGACTCTACACTAATTACTCTGTGTAGTAGACTGTGAATGCTCTCTGAAACATTTAATTAAAACCAAAGTTGATCTACTTTAATTAAATACTGCTGCAAAGGTTATTCAAATCATTTCAGCGAGCAAAAAGTTGCAATGTTTTAATTAGTCTGCCGACTGTTCTTTGTGTGTGGATGACGGGTTTCCTCGACTCACATGCTCCACTGGGAGGCTTCCTGGGCAGTAATCGATGTGAACACGAAAAGCTTCGCTGTTTGTTTAGATCAATGAACCAGAAGTCACAAATATGCATATTTTAGACTGCTTCCTCAAAGTGACATATGAATAATTGTCCTCAACCACAATCTTAATCCTTTTTTTTTTTTTTTTGCTATATTATTCTGCATACCCAAACAGCTCTGAAAGTGTGTGTGTGTGCGTGCCTGTACAATAGGTAGGGTCAGGCTGGGAAGCTGTCTGCCTGCCTGTGTGTGTGCGGGCCGGCATGCCAGGTGGGGTCAGGCTGGGAAACTGCCTGTCTGCCTGCATGCGTGCATGCATGCCAGGTGGGGTCAGGCTGGGAAACTGCCTGTCTGCCTGCATACGTGCGTGCATGCCAGGTGGGGTCAGGCTGGGCTGAGCCGCTGCTTGCTTGCGTGTGTGTGCATGCGTGCCAGTTAGAATCAGGAGGGGATGCAGCCTGCCTGCTTGTGTGTGTGCATGCATGCCAGCTGGGGTCAGGTGGGGATGCTGCCTGTCTGTGTATGTGTGCTGGGTGGGTCAGGCTGGGAAGCAGCCTCTCTGTGTATGTGTGCTGGGTGGGTCAGGCTGGGAAGCTGCCTGCCTTTGTGTGTGTGTGTGCTGGGTGGGTCAGGCTGGGAAGCTACCTGCCTGTGTGTGTGTGTGCTGGGTGGGTCAGGCTGGGAAGCTGCCTCTCTGTGTATGTGTGCTGGGTGGGTCAAGCTGGGAAGCTGCCTGTCTTTGTGTGTGTGTGCTGGGTGGGTCAGGCTGGGAAGATACCTGCCTGTGTGTGTGTGCTGGGTGGGTCAGGCTGGGAAGCTGCTTCTCTGTGTATGTGTGCTGGGTGGGTCAGGCTGGGAAGCTGCCTCTCTGTGTATGTGTGCTGGGTGGGTCAGGCTGGGAAGTTGCCTGTCTTTGTGTGTGTGCTGGGTGGGTCAGGCTGGGATGCTGCCTGTGTCTGTGCGTGTATGCCTACTTGCCAGGTGGGGTCAATGGACTATAGTCAATGGACAGTTGTGCTGTGTAGCACATCACAAGACCTCTAGGAAAAGCAGTTCAGAGATTCAGTTTGTACTTTAAACGGTGTGCATTTAAACTGCCAGCGTAGAGAACACAAAACCCTCTATTAGAAGGACGGGTCCTTATTTTCCTCACTGGGCATCATTGTCATCTGGGTTTTATAGAGAAAAATGTTCTGTACCCTCCAATGAATTGGAACAAAATGCAGGAAATCATTGTCAAATGAATTTGGCGGCTTTAGTTGATGTGGTATGGCTGATGGCTTTTCTTTATTACAGCCCAGAGTGAAGGGATTGAAAATGATCCTAGAGAAGTATAAAAAACAGACTTTTATCTAGAACTAAGCACAAGTCTCCTAGTCTCTAACCATAACCTCTAACTCTAACCGGCTGGAGAGGGTGGAAGGATGCAGGGAGAGGAGGGAAGCGTGGATACAGGGCAGAGGGCCTAGTCACAGGGAGGCATGGATGCAGGGCAGAGGGCTTAGTCACAAAGCAGGAGAGGAGGGAAGCATGGATGCAGGGCCGGGGTCTTAGTTACTAGGAAAGCGTGGATACAGGGCAGAGGGCCTAGTCACAGGGAGGCATGGATACAGGGCAGAGGGCCTAGTCACAGGGAGGCATGGATAAAGGGCAGAGGGCTTAGTCACAACACAGGAGTAGAGGGAGGCGAGGATGCAGGGGGAGGGCTTAGTCACAGAACAGGAGAGGAGTGAGGCATGGACAGGGACCTCACACTCTCACGCCAGCACGGTCGTAAAGAGGATGTTTTCTGTCTCTGAGACAAGGAACCGCCATGTTTGTGCTTAACTTCCCTCTGATCTTGGCGTGTTATTCCATTTTGCTGCCCGGCTGAGTGCTGCCTGCCAAGGAAGGGACAATTCTCTTCTCGTTATCAAGGCCTCTTCTCTTAATTCCCTGTCAATTGCAAAACAGCACGGTGCACTCCACAGAACCTACACAACTGCCAACAACCCTGGTTAAGGACGGACAATTACTCTGAAAGATCCTCCGGATCTTTTGTTTGATATGTTACTAGGCTTCTTAGTAGCAAAGTCAACACTTTTCTAATTGTCTTCTATGTAGCCACCCTGAGGCCAGCTCCAGGTCTATTCTCCATACAGTGTTTGCTGTTGGAGTGTTCCATTTCTAGGTTTTGCTCTTCTTTACAATCTTTGCTGTAGTAGCACCCCTACTGGATTTCAAATGCGCACCCAGTGACTCCGGAAGACCTGTTTTGATGTGAGGAATGTCACAGGTTCTCATTCATTGGTTAATATGATATCTCATTGAGCCATGTCATCATCTGGACCTTGGGGGAGAATCTGAAGAAGGGTATCATCTCTGCTGTAGTTCTGGCAGAAAGAAGAATCAAGAATTCACCACCTGTAGTGCACAATTGGCTATCCCTTCACAAAATGCTGCAGCTACTGAGTTATAGCTCCTCACTGATAACTTTATTATTCAGTTTTATTCTGTATTTGTCTACTATTATGCCATTTTCCAGGAGTTCTCTCAGCTGCCTCTGAGGTCAAGGTATAATTTTCCAGTATTTCCTGTTTGCCCCTGGGTTTTCTGGTTCTTTGATTCTCACTGGAACATGCAATCTGTTCAGCACTTTGTGACTAATTATATATTTTTTTATGTACTATAACAAATAAATTTGAACTAACTGGTTGATCAACTTGAGTCATGCAGACCGTAATGCAGAGTGGACTGTATAATTTACTGACAGAGTGGACTGTAGAGCATCCTGCAGATTGGACTGTAGACCGTACTGCAGAGCGGACTTTAGAATTTACTGCAGAGCAGACTGTAGAATGTACTGCAGAGTGGACTTTAGACTGTACTGCAAAGTGAACTATAGAATTTACCGCAGAGCGGACTGTAGGCCGTACTGCAAAGGTGGCTGTAGACCATACATCAGAGTGGACTGTATACTGTACAACAGAGTGTACTTCGGTTGGTCCTTTTTACTTTTGAAAGCTTGGGGATGTTATGGGGATTTTAGGGGTCATTAAACATTGCTTTTTAAGGGACCTTCACTGCATGTTCAAATTGTCAAGTGAGATAGAGAGATGAACATTATATTTCAGTACCATTTCTGGTAAAGGGGATCACTGAATTCCAAAATTCCTCTTCCTCATTCCATGCCACTTTACCTCTATATTGGAGAATGTAACTAAAGTTATTAAAACCATTTATTCTAAAACTATGAGAAGTCCTAAGAATTTGGAAAAGGTTGGTGTGGCTTTCTGTGATTGATTTCCCACAACGCCCCGCTCCTTAATTATTCATACACTGCCTTCATGCTGCCGCCAGACACCATAATCCCACTGCCCTTAATGTTTTTTCAAAACCCCATCAGACTTAACGCAGACCATGTTTTTGTTCCCTCCCACCCATTTATTAAAATCAGGGGGCTGAAGGGGGTGTGACTGTAACAAACAGGATTGTTTCAGGAGACGCCAGGAGGCTGTGTACAGATGGACCAGGATGTGGCCTATTCTCAGAGCTCCGCAGACCCGCTGATGTCAGTAATAAGTGTAGTGAACTCGAGCACAGCGGCCACTCAGTCCCACTGAGCTGGGAAAGCAGCCCTTCACTCCAGCCACAGTGAAGGAAGATCTTTATGAAACCCACAATACCCAGGTTACCCTGGATAACAATTCTAATGGTGCTAATCAGAAAAAATGGCATGTCAAAGTGCAGGGAAGTCTTAAATAATCCCAATAGAATGGTTTATGAGGACTTCCTTCCTGCATTTTTTATTGTCTGTCATATTTTCCAAAGTGTTGCCAACAGTGTGGAAACCTGAGTCATACCTAAATAGCTGTGGTTTATGAAACCCTATTCACCCTGTTTTCCTACATAATGATATGTTTCTACACTTCCCAGAGGCTATGATCGATGCAATAGATCCATTTCAATGAGGTTTTGTTTCTCTCTAGGCCTGGTTGTGATAAATGGGGTTTTCACCTGAAAGGAACCAAGGACTCATATCTGTGAATGTATTCCCTGCTGTCCTGTTTAAAAGAGAACCTGGATACCAAGCCTTCACAAAGCCTTCAGAGAGCCTTCACAGAGCCTTCACACAGTCTTCACAGAGCCCTCAGAGAGACTTCACACAGCCCTCAAACAGTCCTCACACAGCCCTCAGAGAGCCTTCACAAAGTCGTCAGAACTTTTTATAGAGCCTAAGTACAACACATTAATTCTCATACGCGCACTCACATACAGTCAAGTTTGGAATACACATGCAAAATGAAAAATTTTAAGCCAAAGACGAAGAGTTTGAAATCATTGAAAACAACAGACATGTGTTGAGTCCCCTTTCCTTTTCTAATGTGGAAAGCACCGACTGTCATAGAGTATAGAAAATGTGGCATAAGCCTGCGTGCGGTTAGTGAAATTACCACCCCCTACCAACTCAACACAAGCTTACTCCTTTTTTCCATTCTAAATGTCTCAATGCGCTGAGACATCTTCAGGACACAAAGTGATAGGCTTTGATTAAATTAATTAATGTTTCAGGGGATGCAATTTAATGTAATATCGCGTAAAAAGGAGCTCACTGGTATTTATTAAGATCTAGTTTTGATCATCTCCAATCTCTACTCTGCACAGCTGTAAGCTCTCTGGTTATTAGCTGTGGTGAATTCAACTAAAAGATTTTTAAAATCTGTAAAATCTCACATGCAACCAAGGAATCCTGTGGATAGAAACTATTTGCACTTCTGGGAAATGACTGAAATAGGGGCCCTGGTGACTGAACTTTACACACAGAAATATTCTTGTGATGGCAAGCTTAATAACATGGTCCTCTTTTCACCTACAGGTGTAACTGAACATGCCAGTGGTGTTCGACTGGTGTAGCAGAACATGCCAGTGGTGTTTGACTGGTGTAACTGAACATGCCAGTGGTGTTTGGCTGGTGTAACAGAAGATTCCAGTGGTGTAGTAAAGACTATATTGCTGCGCTGTAGTTTGTTGTTAGTGCCGTTGTTTAACGCATGACGATAGAAAGTAAGCTAAAAAATTCCCTGCACCTCTCCTCTTCTTCTGCACCTCTCCTTTGGTAAAACCTCTGCACCTCTCTTCTTCTTCTGCACCTCTGCTCTTCTTCTCCACCTCTCCTTTGGTAAAACCTCTGCACCTCTCTTCTTCTTCTACAACTCTCCTTTAGTAAAACCTCTGCACCTCGCCTCTTCTTCTGCACCTCTCCTCTTCTTCTCCACCTCTCCTTTAGTAAAACCTCTTCACCTCTCCTCTTCTCCTGCACCTCTCCTCTTCTTCTGCACCTCTCCTCTTCTTCTGTACCTCTCCTTTAGTAAGACCTCTGCACCTCTCCTCTTCTTCTGCACCTCTGCTCTTCTTCTCCACCTCTCCTTTAGT
>JAOYSI010009564.1:7185-17939 GCA_025775065.1 Hiodon alosoides | reverse complement strand
ACCTCTCCTTTAGTAAGACCTCTGCACCTCTCCTCTTCTTCTGCACCTCTGCTCTTCTTCTCCACCTCTCCTTTAGTAAAACCTCTGCACCCCTCCTCTTCTTCTGCACCTCTCCTTTGGTAAAACCTCTGTACCTCTCCTCTTCTTCTACAACTCTCCTTTAGTAAAACCTCTGCACCTCTCTTCTTCTTCTGCACCTCTCCTCTTCTTCTACAACTCTCCTTTAGTAAAACCTCTGCACCTCTCCTCTTCTTCTGCACCTCCCCTCTTCTTCTGCACCTCTCCTTTAGTAAGACTTCTGCACCTCTCCTCTTCTTCTACAACTCTCCTTTAGTAAAACCTCTGCACCTCTCCTCTTCTTCTGCTCCTCTCCTCTTCTTCTACAACTCTCCTTTAGTAAAACCTCTGCACCTCTCCTCTTCTTCTGCACCTCTCCTTTAGTAAAACCTCTGCACCTCTCCTCTTCTTCTGCACCTCCCCTCTTCTTCTGCACCTCTCCTTTAGTAAGACCTCTGCACCTCTCCTCTTCTTCTGCACCTCTGCTCTTCTTCTCCACCTCTCCTTTAGTAAAACCTCTGCACCTCACCTCTTCTTCTGCACCTCGCCTCTTCACCTGCACCTCTCATATCATTTTGTAGGACCTCTGAACCTGTCTCCTTCTTCTGCCCCTTTTCACTTCTTCTTTACCATTCCTCCACTTCTGCACCTCTCTGTATTCACTTTACACCTTTGTACAGCTTGATATTTCACTGAAGTACTTGCCTGAAGGTAGAGCAGTCTCTTCTGGGACTCGAACCTGCAACCTTTCGGTCAAGTCCAAATCAATAGCAATTACTCCCTAGTGCACTTTTTCTGTTTTGCCTTTATTTCACCCAGTGCTCTAAGCGATTCTTAAGCTGTGAGTCACCTGCTGGTTTGCCATCACTCTACACCAAGACTCAACACAAACCTTCACTTACTCCTTCATTGATTCCCTCTCTTTCTGAGCCAGACAGCGTGTGTGTGTGTGTGTATTGGTTTGTGTGCATGTGTGGGTGTAGCTGTTTGTGTGTGTGTGGGGGTATATCTGTGTATGTGTCTGTGTGCGTATGTCTGTTAGTGTGTGTGAGGAAAATGTTTCTGTCTCCCTCATGAGAACAGTTTCTCTCTCTTACTCAGTGAGGATAGTGTCTCTGTCTCACTCAGTGAGGTGAACTGAAATTCACTGGGGCTCTCTGGGCTCCCCTTCTCTCCTGCATCCTCTTCCTCCTCCATCCCTCTTGTGTATTCTTGATTTTTCTCATTTCCTTGATCCTTCTTCTATTTGACAGAAGATGAAAGTGTCTCGTGACTCATTTAGTTTGAATCAGTGACGTGGAGGCCCTGCATGGGGTCCAGTTCACATTGCTGCGGGGGTTGTTTTGGGGCCTGAATCCTGTGGTGTTCTATTACCCCCTACCATGCACCGTCACTCCCTACCCTGCTACTACGCTTGTTTATTTTGTTACCCTCTCCAATGCACCCTCACTCTCTACCCTGCCACAACGCTGGTTTATTCTGTTACCCCCTCCCATGCACCCTACCCCTCTACCCTGCCACAACGCTGGTTTATTCTGTAATCCCCTCCCATGCACCCTCCCCCTCTACCCTGCCACAACACTGGTTTATTCTGTTACCCTCTCCAATGCACCCTCACTCCCTACAATGCCACAACGCTGGTTTATTCTGTTATCCTCTCCAATGCACCCTCACTCCCTACCCTGCCACAAAACGCTTTATTCTCAAACACACACACTTTTACGTGTGAATGGACACAAATACACATGTACGTATGCACACACAACACATGGAGTAACACACACACTAGCTCACACACACATACTCCCTCACATGTACATGCATAAGCACACCAGCCCATGCTCACAGACACACACATTCACAGACACAAACACTCCCTCTCTCTCTCTCTCTCACACACACACACACACTCACACTGGGGAGTCAGCAGGCAATGCATGGGTTTAAGTGGCACATTGCTGGCTTGGGTAAAGGGGTTTGGGGGATTAAACCTGCATGACTGGACTGTTTACAGACCCCTGGGTGGGTGGAAGCAGCCGTGGTACCCGAAGCAGAGAAAATCCTCTGATTGGTGGAAAAATGAGAGATGTCAGTGACTTCTCCCTCTGATTGCTGCAATAAAGAGAGATATTATAGACGTCTCACTCTGATTGGTGTAATAATGAACAATACTACAGATCTACAGAATACTACAGAGTCTTCTACATGATTAACTGACACACAATGCTGGGAGGGTTGGTGGGGTTAGTCTCTTTGTTTCTTTAAGGATGTACTAGTATGTTTGGATGTGATGGGTTGAGTGCGTATCGGCTGGGTTTTGTCCTGGAGTCTGCAAGGTGGAGACTCATTGCATGGTTGTTGGTGGGTATTTAAGGCCTCAGAATCTCTATGTAACCTCTGCAGACAGTTTTAGGAGTGTGTGTTCTCCAGGGGGCATATGGGAATGTGGCCATCTCCAGTTGACATATGGGTGTGTGGCCTTCTCCAGGAGACATCTTCTTTTGTGGACTTATTTTAGGGCCTTGGATAAATTCTAAGGAAATGCATACTGATGTCTGTTTCTGAATGTGTGGTGGCATTGGCCAGAGGTAGGCTTTGAGGTTGCAGCAACCAGGTTTTATTCATGGGGTTTTCTCGATGCTGGGCATTCATGTCCAAGTACAGTCAAAGGAGAAATCTTCAGAGAGTCGTGGAAATACAGCCCAGGAGTGAACTAATACAGACAACTATAGTGTGCGTGTGCAGGCCTGTGCATGCCTGTGCGTGTATGTATGTATACTGTTACTGTGCTTGTGTGTGAAAAGATTCTGGATGTGTAGTGTTTTTTGTTGATTGAGTCCTTCTGAGCTCAGATTTGTAATGATCATGTGTGAAATGTTACTATGGCTGCAGAGTCCTTCTGAGGTCAGAGTCACAAAGACCATTAATGGGATTTAACTGTGGGGACAGAGTCATGAGGAACATATGTGGGGTGCATCTGTGGGGACAGAGTCACGAGGACTACGTGTGCGGTGTAACTGTGGGGACTGAGTCACGAGAATCATTTGTGGGGTGTAATGGTGGGGACAGAGTCACAAGGACCACGTGTGGGGAGGAACTGTGGCGATTGGGTCCTCCTGATCTCAGAGTCATAAGGATGTAGTGTGGGTTGTCATGTAGGGCCAGGGTCACAAGGTCCATTTCTCCTGGACACATATGTGTTGAGAGGTGGTTATGGTCCTGCTCTATCTGTCAGGTGAAAATGGCATGACAGGCAGTGTTGGACAAATTCATGCATTTCAAATGAAAATTGAGTTCAACAACAATTGTCAAGGTGTGCCTTCGTTAACAAATCATTATCTGTTTATATTTTATGTATAAAAATGTTTTAGTTTTGTTGTACTGAATAATTCATTGTTGTTGTTTTTATTAATTCAAAGTATAAACCAAGAATAATCTTGCCAGTTTGTGTATCAGTTTTGCCCTGAAGACAAACCTCTGGAAAAATTCTGTGTGTCTGTCCTTCCCAGTTAGGTGACACGGAGAGAGAAGCTGTAGCTCAAATCCTCCTTCCTCTCTTCCCCTCTTCTTCCTTCGTTGCACTAAGTACAGAAATGCAGTAAGGTACTTTGTGCAAAACTGTTTCATACCTAAGGGGGAATGAAGGTGAAGTCACACACACACCTGGAGTGCGGGGAATGTAGTATGAGAGGGACTGGCCCCACCCAGGGCACCCCAGTGACATAGGAAACAGACAGTACAGGCTGGAAACACCTGTGTGTACCAGCGCCGTCTCCCCAGTAACATGGGAGCTGAACCAATCCCCCCAGGAGATGAGCTGCTGAGCGATGCACTGCATGAGAAACAAATGTTTTTATCACTTTAGGTCTTTTCCAGGTCTGCTCCAGGTCTGCTTCAGTTCTGCTCCAGGTCTACTTCAGGGAGAAAAATACCTGTTGAACAGGAGGAGGCCATGGAAGCTGTAGTTTTCGGTTCAGTTGATGTTTACTAGACAACTGCTAAATCGGGGGAAAGTGTTTGGTAAGTAAGTAGTAAGCTTATCAGTCAGTTTTTTCAAGGTCCTTTTCAGTTGTTACTAATCAGTCAAATCATGCTTTAGGTATGGTAACATTTCATGTCTCAATGGCATGTCCCCATAGCCAATGAATGTGGATAAAGAGTCTGTAACTATGTGATCACCAGGACCTTGACGTTTCTTCTGCACCTCCGTCTATCAGTATTCCAGTCCAAGACATCATTGATTTTAGTTGGTGGTATGAAGGGTTATGAAAGATAATGCTATAATATGCTATCAGACTATTCATGTGTACTGTGAATGTTTCTTTTCTTTTCCGCTTTTGGAGGTTCAAGGCAAATTTTCCATATTTATGAATGTTTAAACAGTTAATCCTCAAGAGATCAATTAATAGTTTGAGGGAGAATTCTGTGCTGGCATGTATTGAACCTTGGAGAGATTGCTTGTCTTAATGGGTTCTGCTTGAATGAGTGAGTAAGGAGAGGGATGAATGTGGAGAAGCTCTTTATTTGGTCGTCTCTCTGCAACTCAACTCAAAAGTAATAAATCAATTCTCTAAAGCTTCTCACCATCTTACGGTCAACTAAATGATCAACACTGAACTATTATGTAGTCAGTTAGGGCTTTAGACAGGAATCTAACATGTAAACACTGTTTAAATGTTTAATTGTGCTATTTGCGTTACAACCCATTCCAGCCATATTTAGTTTTTAAATATAACTTAACGCTTTCTCTCAGTGGATGCCAATGCAATGGCTTTGGCCCAAATTCTCCCTCTCTGATGAAGGCTCAACCAGCACCCTCACCTGCACCCTCACACTCACCTGCACCCTCAGTTGCACCCGCACCCTCACCTGCACCTGCGCCCTCACCCGCACCCTCACCTGCATCTGCACCCGCACCCTCACCCTCACCTGCACCCTTACCTGCAAATACCCTGCATCTCCTCAGCCTGGCAGTCTGAGAGGTCACGCAGGGTCTACAGCCCGTTCTCCTACACCTGTTGATGAACAGGGAGCGTAACTGATGGACAGCTTTGTGGGCCAGGAATAGAGTGCAGCATATGAGTACAACTGTGTGGTTACCAGTTATGGTTCTGTTTCTCATCGAAGTGTGCAAGTCTGAGAGAGTAAATCGTGTGACATACTTTAAGGAAGTCATTTAAACTTTCACAGAAACACATTTTCTTGTATTAAAAACTACAGTAGTTCCAAAAAGACTTTGGAACATTTACAATGAAAAATAATCACATGAAGAAAACTAAACATAATATCACAGTTTTTTCAACGCTCCTCTTTTATCCACTCTATCTCAAGCTATGCTGACTTCCTGTTTGTTAAATAATTCCTGTTAGTTTGTGCATGTTGTGGCCTGTAGATGGCAAGGCTAGCTTGTCCCTGGTGAAACATGGGGAACTGCAGCTTGGAATATGAATATACCAGGCACATAGAAACTCCCTTCGGGTGACCTTTTTGGGGTTCTTGGGATTGGCGCTCAGCAGTTAGTAGAACGCTCAAGGTTAGGGTTCTTGGAGCAGGAGCTAGAGGTGTGACTGAGTGAGCCTTACAAAACATTATCCTCAGAAACATTCGTCAATGCCTAAAACTGATGAGTACCAAAAACGATCACTCTTCAGACAATAACTTAATTTACAAGTTTTTCACGCTACTATTGCTCACTGGAAAACCCTCCTATATCCATCTGTGCCATCCCATGATGATGATGCAATCAGTGTATGACGCTGACATCTGTCAGGCATTGCAAAGACAGGTGCCAACCCACTCCTTTGAGGGTTTTCTGTCAGAGCTGAGTACTCTGTGTACTCCATCGCTCCATGTTCACACGCACACACATTTGCAGACAAACACCTGGTATGGGTTCACACAAACACACACACACACACACACACACACACACACACACACAGACAGACAAACACAGCCACACCTGGTATAGGTTCATACTTACACACACTAGCACACACACACACACACACACAAACTCATTCCCAATAAAGTATAGAGCAGGTATCTGTGTTCTGCTGCGTAGGACAAACAACCCGCCTGTTTCAGTTCAGCTGGGTGCCATGGGGGATTCTGTTAGTCATATTCTCTCTCTCTCTATCTCTCCCCCCTCTCTATCTCCCCATTCTCCTCTCTCTCCTCATGTTCTTTGCTCAGATTCAAATTGAAATGTGCTTAATTAGCATGAAAGGACATATACTGCATTTCCAAAGCATATGCAGAAAACAAAAGACAATAACCAAAAAACGAATGAACAAGACCATATACACCAACACAGGCCATATACATCAACACAGAAAATGCTCCTTGGTTAACAGGACTCAATGATGTATCAATGTCTGTTCCCTCAAACAATGGCAGGCAGGCATAAAGTGTGCAGCTTGCTCTGCAGTTTCTCCCTCCTCTCCCAAAAGGACTCTAATTCTGTATTGGTCTAAGAGCCCCAGGAATCTCTCACTCCTCACATTCTCACTCTCTCTCTCTCCCTCCGAATCCCGCTCTCTCTCTCTCTCCTCAAATTCCCACTCTCTCTCTCTCCTCACATTCTCTCTCTCTACTCGTTCCATCTCGTATTCTGAAACACAGTCAGCAGAGCCTCGCTACAGCCCTGCCAACAATTAGAACAATTACTGCCAGTTTTACCACCTGCTGCCCCTGAAAGAGCGAGTAAAGTCAGAAGCGCAACACTCAAGGTGTTCAATTACAAACACCAAGGATGCCCCAGTTTAATGTATCCTGGTACAAGCATCTGTCTGTACTGTCTGTTGAGCTGTGCTGTTTGGGTGCTGTGCACTGCTGATGCTAGGCTAGCTGGAGTCCTTCTGCAAGGCTAGCTGGAGTCCTTCTGCTAGGCCAGCTGGAGTCCTTTTGGTAGGCTAGCTGGAGTTCTGCTGCTAGGCCAGCTGGAGTCTTTTTGGTAGGCTAGCTGGAGTTCTTCTGTTAGGCCAGCTGGAGTCCTTTTATTAGGCTAGCTGGAGTCCTTCTGCTAGGCTAGCTCGAATCCTCCCAGAACTTACTGGTTTCTGAGCCAGGCAGCAGTCAACAGATATCCTGATACAATGGCTGTTTTTCAATGGCTGTACTGGAGGAGCAAAATGGATTCCATGTATGCGTCAGCATGGTTCACACCTAGGCACCTAGTTTATTCTGATTTCTGTGGTGTATTTAATTACAGGACTATGACCTCAGTCTGTCTCTCGCTTTGGCATGACTTGCGTTTGTAGACATTATTAGATTAATCAAGCAGAGCTTTAATATGTAAATCTCATACTTACATTGATATGTCAGTGTTACACCTTCAGTCATGATCGCTTCCCAGGGTAGGACACATGCATACACCACAGGATATCCGCACAAACTTTCAACACAGGGAAGCTATTCATTCACGGTGAGATTTTTTAGCTTATGGCAATAAATGAACACATTTCTTCAAGTCTGACACACTCAAGAAATAGTGCTCCTGAAGTGTGACAATCTGACTTTTCTCCTATGAGACACTTCTCATCATTAAATATCCTCCCACGCTGTGGCTGGCTAATGCGACCGGACAGATTTTAGCCTTTTATATTACCTTTCAAACTGCATACATCTGTGAAATAGAATCTACTAAGGCCAGTTGTTGTACTGTTGTATGACTGCAGGAGGTGCCCTTGATATCACAGCACTGGTTACAGGTTTCACTTTTCTGGAAGTGGCTTCAAGAAGCACCACAGGACAAGGTGGGAAATAGACCTCACGCAACTCAGATTTGAGTTACAAATGTAGAAATAAAACTGCTTATACCAATTACAATGAAGGCCATTTTGAGGTGGAGTGACCATACCTTGTGGATATGAGCAGGTGTTTTTGGGTGAGAACCAGATGTTTGTGGGCATAGTCCAAATGTTTAAGAGATAGGAGCAGATGTTTGCGGGTGAGGACCACATGTTTACGAGTGAGGAGCAGATGTTTGAGGGTGTTTGGGTTGAAGGAGAAAAAAAATTACTCACCACTGTGCCTTCTGCTCTTACTCCTGCCATGGGGAAAATGTGTTAACTATTAGCATCAGACAAATACAGAGAGTGTGAGAGGCTGTGTGCACTCACACTCAGTCACATATATGCACAAAGCACTCACACACTTTCTACCTTTGTGGACGGAGATGTTGGTAATTCTAGTTCTAGGGGTCCATTGCTTCTCACGTCCTGCCAGGGCTGAAGGGAACATCCTAAATTAATGAATACAAGGAAAGGGAAAAGGGGTTCAATAATTGTGTTCAATAACCTCACCTTTCCCCAAAACACATAATGAAACCATGTAAATAGGTTATTTGTCACTTTAAAGTTTGGTTTTGTTTTTAAACCTATGAGCTTGGCAGTAACCACAAAACTGCAATTCATGCCAATAAAGCACTTAGAATTGAAACAGAATTTAAATGAGTGAGAGAAAGCCAGCGGGTTGTGAGAGAGTGGAAGGGAGGGAGTGGGGGGTAGAGGGAGAGGGTGCTGGTGTTGAATAAGTGTTTTAGACACAAGGGAGCATTGATCTGCTGAAACTGCAGGCCCTGCATTGAATGATAATAATAACAACCAGTCTAAAGGTGTGCTGACATCCTCTTCCTCACTGCAGCTGAGCTAGGGGTTGCATGTGTGTGTGCGTGTGTGTGTATGTGTGTGTTTGTGTATTCTGTATTCTTTTTTGTGTGTGAATGAGTAGGTGAATGAATGTGCGGATGGGAGATGAGTGTGTCTGTGGGATGTGTATGTGGGTGTGTGTATTTTTGGGAGTGGTTGTATGTTGTGGGGGGTGTAGTTTGTATAATGTGGATCCCAACCTTTTTTCCAGGAGACCCCTATTTTAACATTCAAATCCTTAACGACCCCCCCAGTCTGAAGCAGGATTGGTTATAGCGGTGTGATCGGATCTACTACTAATGCCTTGACATGACTGGTACGCAGAGCTTTGCCTTGCCTTTAGCTCGTTACTAGCCGCTTAATGGAAGATTTTGTACATGCCATTGCCAATGATTTAAGATCATTAGCGACAGATGTTGAAAACAATTCACCCAATGACTACCTTCAGTTTCGTCTGGGAAGATTAATGGAGGATTTAGTTCAGCTGTACGCTGATATGGATGTAGAAGTTGACGTAGCAGTGTTAGGACCACCCACTCAATTAACATACGGACACAGAAATGAAAAAATAAATAAATGTAGAAATGTGGGAATGTAGAAATGTAGAAATGCATAAATAAATGTAAAATGACTGAAATAGCCTTTTTCATTACCAAAATGTGTTTTCATTTATTTAAGAATTTAAAGGCGAATGGAAACGATAGGATGGAAGTTAAGTGAACTAGTGTAAAACCGTGGTAATGCCTTCTGTGTGAAATGCTTGTGAAATCAATATTAATTTCCTTCTCAGAAGTCATTTTCACATAGTACATGCATTCAAATATTAGCTGCGTTCAAACTACCCCTCCAGCTTTTCTCTAAGGGGTTTGTTAAAGGTATAGGCCTCTACAGCATGGATACTGCAGTATCCTTAACCCTTGGCTAATGTTCAGCTCACAGTACACTGAGTTCCTGTAGAGCTCATACCAAGTGTCCTCAGTGTTTTAGTAACGCATCAATGTAATGACATGTCACGGTATTACCTAAATGTTGCCAGTATGTCATAGTCTGGATATTGTCTATTAGATGCTGATTTATGTATTAGCTGGACTGACATAAAGAGCGTAAACAGAGCACGGAAAATGGACTAATCCCATACCCTTCGTAGGGGATTGGCTTTATATAAGTATTGTCTACAAACTTACTAAAATGATGTATTGATTAACTAATCAATGGAGGAAAAACACTCAGCTCTGGCTTTTTTAATGGAGGCACTTAAAGAGGAAGAAAAGTCTCTCTTTCTCTCTCTCTCTCTCTCTCTTTCTCTCTCTCTTCCCTCTCCCCTCTTCCACCCACCCATCCCTCAGCCGTCACTTTGGGGGAGACAAAGTGCTGTTCCAGCCCTGATTACTCACCCCCCACCACCTCCTCCCTTGTGTTTTAATGATTAATGTCTCTGAGAGCACAGGGTCTTCATCTCCCTGGGCCCCACGGGGCCTCTGCTTTCTTTTCTTCACTCTCTCCCTCTCCTTTGTTCCTTTTGTTGTTATCTGCTTTATCCAAAACGAAGAGTACCGCAAAACATCAGCACTGCGTCAGAGAAGCCAGAGTCGGCCCACTTCCAGTGTGAAGTGGACTGGGACAGAACAGGAATCTCCTATTCAGCATCTTTTCATATAGAAGTGCAGTTTTGCATCCACAATGCTTCCTGGTTGGGCATGCAGCCACATGCAGGGCAGTGAATGAGAAAGGCTTCTAAGAATGTCAGGTGCTCTGTCTGGGGTCTCCTCCATCCTGTCTACCAGCGGTCTCATACCCCCGATCAGAGCCTCACACAAATACGCCCAATTAAAGCCTCTCACATTTACGCCCGATCGGATCCTAGCACATATACGCCCAATCGGAGCCTCGCACATATACGCCCGATCGGAGCCTCGCACATATACGTCCGATCGGAGCCTCGCACACATATACCAAATCTGAGCCTTGCATATATACGCCCGATCGGAGCCTTGAATGTATGCGCCTGATTGGAGCCTTGCATTCATACGCCCAATTGTAGTCCCA
>JAOYSI010009562.1:0-10844 GCA_025775065.1 Hiodon alosoides | reverse complement strand
CTGCAACAGCAACGGAGTACGTTGTTTCGGCCTGAAGGTCTGAGATGACCATCTCCTGCAGATAAACCCAATCATTTAGGGGTGAGAAACACAAAAACACCAATATGCAGGAGCAGCCAGAGGAGGAGTGGAATCCATTGGAAAGGATTAGAAAAGTAATAGAATATATCAGACAATCAAAGTTGCAAAGACATAAAGGAACAAAATGGCAATGGTTCAGACATGCCTGGATGTGGATTGCAGTTGCATCAGTGTCTGACTTCTGAAGATTTCTGTGTTTACTCACATGTTCAGTTGAATCATCATACTCCCACTGATAATGGATTGAACACGGTGGAGAGGAGAGAAAAATAAACAGGTCTAAGTATAGTAATACTACAGAGTGAAAAAAAAATATGCCTTTGGCAGTGTACGTAAGCCATTGCTATCACCCTCCATTGTGCATGTGTGTGTGAGAGTGTGTGTGTGTGAATTTGTCTGTGTGTGTATCTGTGTGTGAATATATGTATGTGAATTTGTCTGTGTGTGTGTGTGTGTGTGTGTGTGTGTGTGTGTGTGTGTGTGTGTGTGTGTGTGCACGTGAGTCCGTATTGAGGGTAATCGCTTTAGGGAATTGATCATTCACAAGCATTGCACACATCAGTGACCTAAGCACACACACACACTTTTTAAATCAATGTCCAACAAGATTGCACAGATACTGAGAAATGTGGGTCGAGTGAACATTCTCAAGTGAGTAATCAAATTTACATTTACATTTTCAGGATACTGAAAAACATTACAACGAACGGGTATTGTGACCAAACATAGAATTCTATCAATCAAAATCATCCCGGGCTATGCTTACTGTTTTTCGTGGCTAATGTTTGATGATAGCGGAGTAGATCTCAACTTGGCTAGCTGGCCAACAGTACAACTTGCTAAAAACGTGGCCCAGTATTCATTAGCTATATATGACATATTTATACTGTGTTCTGGTGATATTTAATATTTTGTCAACATTAAATAAACCATACCAATTATTATGCCAAACCATACTAGACTACAGTCACTAGCTAGCTAGCTAACTCTCACTGTAGTGGAACACAGCCATCAATGGTAATATTGCAGAAATAACAGTCAATGACCTTGTTGTTCCATCTCTGTTACTGATGTGCAAAAAGAATACAAGTAATTCAGACAGGAACCTGGCAACCGACTGCCCATTGATATCAACAGATGATCTGGCAGTGGTACGCCATTGTCTCATAAGATGGCTAGAACACAAACTGGCTTATAGAAATGCGGAACCAGAACTATCTGTTTCATAACGCTAAATTTACATGTCAATCAAATCAGAAAATACATGAATTTCAACTAGCACGATGGCACGGCATAGCATGAATGAAGAATACCAACATGCATTTTTCATGTTTGATCTGATTGACTTGATTATAATCTTTCACAATTTTCACAGGAGGCCGAAACAAGGATCGGTTACCTGCGCGTCGTCTATCAGGATGTCCTTAATGATGGGCTGTCCAGTGGGCTCCCCGTTTACCATCCTGACAAAGTGCACCTGGTATCCTCGGATCTGGCCATGCTGCTTGTTGGGAACCGGCGAGCGCCAGATCACTTTAATTGACGAGGAGTTTATAGCCTCCACCTCGACTTTGCGAGGGGGACCGCTGGGAACTGGAGGGACACCACGGGATAAAGAAAAGGTCAAGAACACAGAGACCTCCCCCCCTCTTTCCAGGCCGACTCCAGAGTCAAATGTGGGGACAAAAAATGGAGAAAAAAAGCTACAAAAGGGCAGTTTAACAAGTATTCATTGACACAATATCTCAACAATGGCAAGGAAAAAAAAAGGAACCCCCAAAAAAAAAAGGTCTGATATCTGACCTAACATTTTAAAAGACATTAAAAATGGTAGTGGATTAAAAATATGGAATAAAAATGTATTTGTTAAAAAGAAAACCAAGATAGAGCCAAAGGAGATGCTTCAATGATCAAAGCATCTGGAAAGAATTTGGCTATGAATTGGTTGAAAAATTCAAATAAAAAAAATAAGAAGAAATGTTATCATTGGCCAAAAAAACTTCCTTCCGTATTGCATTCTTCTCACTGTTGCTTTCAGTCAGAAAAAAAAAAAAAAAGATTTAGTTCACGGTATTTTCCCAAAAAATCCAATCTTTAAAAAAAATTAAGTATATATATATATATATATATATATATATATATAAAGACTGAAGGAAGTGAGAGGCCAGCAGCCCTTGATGCAGGGAAAATATCTACACCACATGTTGAATTGTTACTTGTTAGAAATACTTAAAAAAGCAGGAAACCTAAAAAATATCAATTCACTTTAATAAAAAAAAAAAAATTAAAAAAAGAGAGAGAAAAACCCCTCAAAAGCTGAATGCCGTAAAGATAAGGAAGAGGGGTCCAGGTTAGTAATCTGGGCACAAATTGTGGGTGAAGGTAGCGCTGGGTCGTGGAGTCGTTAAAAGCAGGAACAGGCAAGGGTTTGGGGGGGTTTAGATGAAAGGCTCGCGGAGGTGTTAGACACGCCTAGGCATCCAGGGCTACACTGAGGTCAACGGGAACAGCAGGTGGCGGAACGTACCATCCTCGTCGGTGCGGATGAGCAGCGGTAAGCTTTCGGGGCCTGGTCCGGCATCTGTGTGGGCGCTCACTGTCAAACGATACTCTGTCCATTTTTCCAAGTTTTCCAAGAGGTACTGCGAGCTTTCTGGGAGGAGGTGGGTGATTTGTCGAGGAGCTGTGTCCTCTCCCTCTGTCGCGGCGTACTGGATGGAGTACTTGGTTATGACCCCGTTCTGTAACTCCACTGGCGGTGGCCGCCAACTTACCAGAATGTTGGTGGAACTGGGACTAGAGCATTTGACATCCTGAGGAGGCGCTGAGGGCTCTGATTGGAGTGGAGTGTGAGGGGGCGGGGATTTTCATTTGATTTGTCCAATAGTTTGTTTGTTTTTGTTTTTTGTTTGTTTCGCAGTGGGGTTCGGAAACAGGTTGAACAGAGGTAACAGAGTGTTTTGGGGTGATGGAAGAAACAAACAAACAAAGGAGGAAAAAGGAAAATAAATAAATAAAAACACCAAATGCAAATGAAATATAAGGACCAAAATAATGATTTCAGACAAATGGAACTAATAAATATCAGTTACAGTGGTCAAAAAGGCAAGCACTCAACTTAAATATGAGAAATGAAATATGAGAAATGAATACACACAGATGTTGAGGGGATATAATGAGGTAAAATGAAACTTTCACAATGTAAAACCTACCTTTGTTTCATAAACCATTATAATTACATCTGCTTAAAGCCTAGACATTCCCTTTTTTCATCCTCCATCTGAACACCTATTTATGAAAGCCTCGAAAACCACTGAGAATCCAATTTTTTTTAAATGCTAAAAAATAAATCAAACCTTACACAAATAAAGACAAACTAAATATAAAAATATATATATATATATTTACATTCAACTTATTCAATTCTCAAGCAATTACCATCAATCCAAAAAAATAAAGGTTGATGTTTCAAGTCAATCAAAGTGGAAGCATTGTTCACCAACCTTTCTGAAGACTGTTGGTTTGAGGTAAAAGCCTGACGGTCTGAGCATTCAAAGGAAAAGGCTAATCTTTTTCATTTTCCCCGTAAGTACAGAATCATCAAACCGTATACACACTGAATTTACCTACCAACATCAGGTCAGACTTGAGCGTTGGACTGTAACTTATACCCACCTGTTCTCAACCTCTCAAACTTCTTCAGACCACAGGTTTATTCAGATATTAATTCTCAATACATTTTTTATTTATTTAAATCTGTCATATTTACATCATGTATCATGTTTTCTCAGCGTTTCGACCAATCCAAATTTATAGGTTGCAGTAGTAGTAAATAACTAGTATAAAAAGTGGGGAAAAAAAACTTAAACCTGGGGTCTGTCATGAGATCAAACTCCAACACCAATATTTTTCGAAAGGATGCTTGTGTTTGAGCTTTCTTTTTCAAACAAAGGCATCCACCAATTCCAAACGCAGCCATGTTGTAATGGAGGGCTGTGGAGAATTGTCTAGCCAACCCACTGATCTTCACGGGAAATATTTACGCGCCTAATTTCCTTGGAAAGCTCAATCACAGCATGCTAATGCACACTGGAGCTGAAGAGGAATGTCAAGAGACAAGGTTTTTCGATCGTGTGAACACCCTTTTTTCTGATCAAATGAGAGACAGCCAGAAAACCTTTGAAGGAAAATGAATAATTCGGGCTTTTGTTCTGCTTACTGGGTTGCATTATGAAATCGAAAACTTCAAAGGAACACCTTCTGAGGTGCTTCTGTGAACTGTGTAACCTTGTCAGTTGACTTTAAAGACAGACCCGCACGAACGCTGTCCATGCAACCCTTTCAAAGTGAAAGGCTGCATTAACAGGTGAACTCTTCTCGAGGAGCAGTTGTTACAGCTGTTTAAAATGTCAGCTTTAAAGAATTAAATATTTTCCATTTTCAAAGCACTCTTTCTTTTAGACTTATGTCTACACTTTGTCAGTGGAATCACTGATGTGCCACACACAAAACATTTTAAGAAACAGGTGGTTGATTTTGCCAAATCAAGAAAGGGCTTTAGGCAACAATCTATTGAAGAGATGTGTTTGTTTTTTTGGTTTTTTTCCAATTAGGATCTGAATCAACATTTGAAAACAGAGCACATCTTCTTGTAAATGCTCCCCACGCTGAATCGTTAAAGTGAGGAAAGGAACCAAAGCGGAGAGAAGGAAGAGGACCTACGTGTTTGGGGGGTTTCGGCAGATATCTCATTGGTGTACGCCCCGATGCCATGCTTACTGCGCGCAGCAAGCAGAAAGGTGTATGTGGTGAAAGGCTTCAGGTCCTTTAACAGGTACGTGTTGGTGGGCTCAAAGCTGATCCTTTTCTGTTGGGAGAACAAAAGACCGAATATTGCCGCCTTACAAATTTAAAGTGTCTGTATACCGTCTCCATCAGCTGAGTCTGATTGCAATAAAAAGCCACAACTTTAAAATACCCTAAAGTTCTGGTGTGTCCAGACAATGCCACTGGGCTTAATAAAGAAACAAACCAGGTGCAGATGAAACTTTAATGTCTTTTTAGTCAGATGTATTCATTAGATGTGCTTCATGTCTGACAAAATTTGTCAAGTTACCTCTTCTTTGTCATCTCCTTTCCTGTAAATAAGTTCATATCCAGTGATTTGATTGTCTTGACCGTTCTGTGCTGGGGGTATCCATGACAACAGTATGCTTGTTTCCGATTTGGCTTCTCCTTTAAAGTCAGTGGGCTGAGATGGAACTGGAAAGTACAAGAACATAAAAGTAATGTAGATATTTGAAGTAAACTACATGATCAAAAAATAATTTAGGCATTTCACACATCCACACATTAAAACACAATAAACTGCTTGTTTCATCAATTATTTACTTTCTATTAAGAATTTAGGAGAGACTTGCCCAGAAGGTCAGAATGTATCGATTTATTTAGACGGACATGTACTGATGCAGTTTACTCAAGGGTACACAGGGAGGGCCAAATTCACTGGTCAATCGTAAAATAGGAGTAAAAGTGAGCAAAAACCTTGCTCCTAGTTGCCATAAGCTAAAATCCCTGGGCAGAAGATTGCAATTTTCTGACTAACATCTTCTGCTTCGTTTAGCACATTGCACCTAACAGAAGCCAGTTTCTACGCGGCAAGATTGGTGATTATTGGAAGGGGCAAACCCGACCCAGAGGTTTTTAAAAACCGAGAAAAGGTTCTGCAGAAATGTAAGCAGTTTGTTCTGCTAATCTCCTATCAAAAACACACACACAGTTTTCAGTTTATTTATTTAACATACATTCTTCAGGGCTCTACAGTGAACAGTTTTTGTCTTATATGTGTCAAAAAGAATCTAACAATGCTTTTTAATTTAGAAGCACCGGTTACGACTAGCTGTAACATACAATATATAATAGTATATATAATATGGCTGATACAAGCTAGCTAAATGAATTGAATAATTTAACAAGCTTGGAATATCATTACAACTGGTAATGATACTAATTTCACTCTGGTATTAGCTAGAAGCCTGAGAGGTTGCTATTTAGTGACCGGAAATGTGTGACTCAGCGTGCTTGTAGAGCTACCCAGCAAAAGTTGTTATTTGGCAAGCTAGCTGAACAAGTACCGCCGTGACTGTAGCTTGTGATTACAGTTGACTGGCTGATTAGCTAGCTAGCTATATATACTATCAAGCCGGTTAGAAGTTACATTACTTTTTCGTTAATTTCTTAATCGTGTGCCTGTTCCTATCGAGAGCAATACACAAGCCATCCGTGGCACAGCAGCAATGTCCACCTCAGATGTGCACATGAAGAAAAATAAAGTCTACACTGACTACAGTGGGTGGGCCCAGGAGCAAAGTGCTGTAGCAAATGAATTTAACACCTGCCTGTAACCCATTTTGTGCAAATGTAATCTACGTTTATAATTATGATAAAAAATGAAGCTGCCACTTATTAAAAGCCAATTCAAATGAATGTTTTTTTGTTTTTTGTTTTTTTTTTTAACGAGGAAACATTACCCTCTAAACAAATATTCAAATCAAAGGGTTATTGACCTAAAAAACGCTTTCATGTAAAAAATATTACAAATATTACAATATTAAGTATTGTTGAAATAATTATAGGCAATAACGAAAGTTCAAACGACTAAGTTAGTGCAGCAAAAATCCAATGTTTACTGCCATGGTAAATGATAGCGAGCCTCTTTAGCGGCTGCTTATGAAAAAAATAACACCCAAAGGAATGTCATGGTTGGTAAACTACTCTCTTGGCTCATATTGTGGTGTCAGAGTTTCTCCAACTTGTTTTGACGTGAGGAGACTGGGAATTTCTGAAATTAAGATCATAGGAAAGAACATGCTCTGCTGCGGGTGAAAGCATATAGTTATTCTGTCTTTGCCTGTGGAAATCAAAACAAGCAATGGCAAAGTGTAAGTGAAAAATGAATAAACTTCCACCATCTCCAAAGATGAGAGACATCAGCCAGCAGTACAATTAGGGAAGGAAATACTTGAGTGCCTACACAATTAAAATGAACAAAAACAATAATAAACAATTATTATTATCATGGTGCAGCTGGTGGTGTAGTGGTTAAGTTGACAGGCTTGTAACTGAAAGCTTTCTAGTTCAAGTCCCACCCCAGCTGTTGTATCCTTGAGCAAGGGACTTAATTGTACCTGAACTGCGAAGAGGATGAATGCAGAAATTGTAAGAAGATTTGGATGAAAGTATCTGCTAAGCAACCAAACTGTATTATATTGCTATAATCTTATAAACTAACTTCACATTGGCTGAATTAAATTAATCAATTTATGAGTGAATATCACAAAATTATAGTAGTCTCACTCAAACCAAATGCATTAAAATGACATTGAATTAAACTTAAAATTAAAGTCTGCTGCTCTCTGCTTGACTAACCAGGTCCCGACAATGAGATTCCTCCTCATTTCTAAAACAATTTAAAACATGTGCTAAAAGACACACACAGGCTTACCTCCAGTCTTGGCTATGATCTGAAGGTCTGGGGATAAGGGTCCATCTCCCACGGAGGTGAAAGCCAGGACCCTTATATAGTAGGTTTTGTTGGGTGTGAGACCCTGGATGGTGAGGAAGTTGGCGCCCCGCACCATCTGCTTCTCCCAGTGGTTCACATGCTGGCTGGGCTCCATGGTGTAGTAGACCCGGTACCCCATGATCTGGCCGTTGGCCTCCTCGGGCTCGTCCCAGTGGATGATGGCGGTGGTGCTGCTGAGCATGCGCCCTCTGACCTGCCTGGGGGCCGTGCTGGGTGCCTGCTCGGCTGTCTTGGCTTCAATGGCCTCGCTGGGTGGGCCGCGGCCGATGTTGTTGATGGCCACCACCCGGAACTCATAGTCCGAGTAAGGGCTGAGACCGCCCACGCTATAGCGCGTGGTGGCCACCCCGTCGATTTCTTTGTACGTTTCCTCGGCAAGCTTGGACTTGTGCTGGATGATGTAGTAGGAAACAGGCTCCGGGTTCCCAGAGTCCCATGTTAAAGTTATGCTTGTGGCTGTCCTCTCCGTCACCACAGGCATCCCAGGGGGCTTGGGAAGGGCTGGATGGATGACAGCATGTGCACAAATTCATTTTAGGCTGAGGGACCAAAGGGAAGGCCTTGTAAAGACATGTGCAGCTAGTATTTTTTTCTGGAGCTTAAGCAAGGCTGCATGGTAGCACATTCATTTGCATTCCTGCATGTATATTTTCCCCCATGTGATTTTGAAAGACATTGTTGAACGCTTGCCTTGACCCGATCAACATCACTGGAGTAGTGTTCACTTCTGCATTCTACTGACAATTAACTCAATTTATTAGCTTAAATTACCGAGCAACAGCATATGAAACTGAAGAATTATGGGCTATTTATTTTCTTTTTAAGAGATCCCCAAAGGGGAATAATGGGAAGCTACCTTGGTCAAATTGTGATATGTTCTTCTTTTTTATGTTTGGGAGTAAAGCTTGGAGAGAGCTGTAACATTCAACATGTAGAACTTGTCGAGAACAATTCTAAAGGAATAATAAGACGCAACAGAAGCTTGTTTAAATTATTAACATTAAATGAGTACAGTGAAGAATGGCAATTCCTGCGTTTGTATTTTTGCCCTCATGCTGATGTTGGATCCAGGTACATATGTCATTTTAAATACAGAAGATTCAATCTATAGACATTCATCAGAGTATCTGCACTCATTTATAGTTATATAAACTATTTGTGGAAGTGTTCCTAGAAAGTGTTAGATTATTTTAAAAATGCATACTTATCATGAGTATCAGCCATGGATCAGGGCCCATATAGACCACAGCTAACACATTACCTTTGACTGTAATCTGTGCCATGGCCTCAATAACGCCCAGGGTGGACATTGCTACACAGGTGTAATTAGCGGACTGGCGGACGTCGGTGAGTTCCAGAACGTTCCGCCCGATGGGCATGTCGTCCTCTGGTGTCAGATCCTCCGCCCCCAGCATCCACTTGACGTAGGGCATGGGGGAGCCCACTGCCACGCAGGTTATGTTCACGCTCCCACCTGGCATGATCTCGTTGTCCGTGGGAGGGATGGAAAACCTGGGGGGGACCCGGCGCACTGCAAAAAAAAGAGCACAGGGAAAAGGGTAATAACATGTATCGAGTCAGAGACAAGGAATTCTCGACCAAGGAGAAAAAAAAGATTAACAACACAGACACACATAACATTATGTTTTGTGTTGCTATTTATAATTTTCTTTATTTTTAACAACAAGAAAAGACAAGCAACTATTTATGTGTGTAAATTTAGTCACAATGATTTGATGGATAGTAATAACAATTTGACACACGAGTTGATTCAAAGCTTACAGGGCTCAACAGTGGGCTAAGTACAGACTAACAATGCACAAACACCATGCACAAAGTATACCAATAATACATATATAGAACAGCACAGAAGTAGGAACTGGAGGGTCAACAGCATGCTTGAGTTGTGTGTGGAAACCAACTTCAATGCTGCGTACTTCCAGTTGATGTGAAGTAATGTGCCGTTTCACATTGTCACATCACACATACAGTAGCCCCCGATAAGACACATCTACATTACATGGAAAAAATGCAAACGTGTGATTTTGATCTCAAACTCAATCAAAAAGTGGATGCAGCCTCAGAAAGAAAATCCTAACACTACCATTAAAATAAACGGAAGTAATTCAACTTATATAAAAGTAAAGAATTAAAGAAAAAAAAAAAGTGAAAATCAATCAAACTAAGTGTGGAGAAACAAGGCCATAGCCTGGTATGGGACCTGGGCACCTGTCATGCACACAAGCACATGGCTGACTGTGAGAGGCACCCATGCTTAGGGTTGGTGGGAGGAATACTGAGGAGGGAAATAAATGGTAACACAGATAAAAAGGGGTCACAGAGTGGGGTTGAATGGGCAGCGTTAAGATTAGGGGGGAGGGGGGGGGTAAACAGGGCAGTCTAATAGAAGCTACGGTCGTCGGGACGAGAGTACTACGGAGCAGGTCAAGCAGCGGAAGCAGGGACAGGGGGGCAGGGGACGGTAAAGCCAGTTAACACACACATAAACGCACAATAGGAAGCTACGAGTGGAAAGTTCTAAGGACTCACACCGGAGTGACACACAACATCAAGGGTTGTCTTGTAATAGAGCCAGTGCTACATGGCTTTCCAGGGATTCAGAAGGGGGAGTTACGACATTTAAATCAGTGTTACTGCTTACAATCCTCGAATCACGGCTCCGGAGTGAAACGTGTCTAAATGGGCTCTGGCTGAATGTATCGCCGTGGTTTTACATTACTATGATATAATGCAGAGCTTTTAAATGACGCTCCATGTGTTGCTATGTAAATCTGATCTCTGAACATATATTCATCTTTTAATCATTTGGGCAGCTCAAGTGTGATATAATCTTGTAAATGCCAGTATATAAAACCATGGATCACATTCTTTTACGCAGCACTCAGGAAAGGATATCTATGATAATTACTCACACTGTTATAAATAAATTAATTTTAATATTGATTTAATATTTAATCAATTTCAATTGAATCATATCCCTAAAGAGGCAATATTATATTATGAATTAAAATATTATTAAATGCCTCATTATGTCGGACGGAAACGTGAAAATACCCCCACTCTTTCATTACCGACCCTATTAGAACAGTTCTGAAAATTCTCCTTACAGGGGAGTTAATATATAATCACATAGCACAAATAGCTAATGGTTCTAAAT
>JAOYSI010009560.1:0-10845 GCA_025775065.1 Hiodon alosoides | reverse complement strand
ATTTGAACCTGACACAAGGTAGACAAACCCCAAACTCACACAGCATTTCACATTTGAACCTGACACAAGGTAGACAAACCCTAAACTCACACAGCATTTCACATTTGAACCTGACACAAGGTAGACAACCCCAAACTCACACAGCATTTCACATTAGAACCTGACACAAGGTAGACAAACCCCAAACTCACACAGCATTTCACATTAGAACCTGACACAAGGTAGACAACCCCAAACTCACACAGCATTTCACATTCTTTGTTTACGTATCCTCTTGTCACCAATGGAACAGCCAGTCAAACTCCAGCAGCTCTGCCACCTTCAGCATTGCAGGCAGAAATGTTGTGGTGAAGACCAAACAGCAGGGCCCTAATGATACCAGAACACTACAGTGGCACTAAGAGACAGAAGGGGAGGGAGCTCCAGGCCCCTACACAATAAGGTAAAGCAACAGAGCCAATGCTAACCTAACTGAGAGCTGTAATCAAGCCACCTCATATCAGCTCAATGCACAACACTGCAGGACTCTTATGACTCACAGCACTCAGCTATAAAGCAGCACAAAGGAGTGGCCTAGGATGAACCACTGAGTGGCTAAATATATTACATCAGGTACCTTAATGAAGTACCACCTAGTGGTCAGGGATAAAAAATTAATGAAGATTGCCCACACGAAATGAAATGAAATTTCCCTATTCAAAACAACCACATGAAATTCATGCAATAACACCAAGTTAACTAATCCACAGTGCAGGAATCGGTAAGAAACTAATAACCACAAAAACTTGGTGTGAGTCAGAAGTACCATTGGTAGGGGAGGAGACTGAGGCAGTGCAAAGTCAGGATGAGAAAGGCAGGGAGGATTATGAGCCTGATAAGGCAGGTATAAACCTGTTACTTGAGGATGACCCTCGTGCAAACACCACAAAGAAGAGTGATATTGTGTGACGTCGCACGCTCTTTATCCCAGTAAACCCGGCTTGGGAGAGTCTTGCTCCTGCTCCAGAACTCCTTTGGCCACTAACACAATATGGCTACTTCAAGCGATATGTTCCCAGTGAGTTGATGCAAGCAGCGGCATTAAGGATGCCGTCCTAAAACTTGATGTCACCCAGTTTCATAGGGTTCCAAATGTTCCACTGTTTAAGATATCCCACAGTGACCTTCAGAGATTTTTGTACTGCTTACAAACATTAAATGTGTTTTCTTTCAAAGTTTGCTTTCATAAGAGAAGCAATGCTGTCCTAACAAGCTACGCAATCAAGATCAATGTTGAGCTTTAACAATTGCACCATTCTCCACCTCCGTCAAGGATTGATAACAAAATCCTGTGCCTTTTCATTTCCAAATTAGAATACTTTTACTAACCTAGTTTTTTCCATTCCTTCAATGCGTTTTTAACAGAACCCACTAGCAACACGCACCAGGGAGATGCGGCAACAGGTTATGTTAAGCATCTCAGTTTACAACTAGCAGTAACGGAAAGGTAGACATTTAATAAACCCCTGCAGACGTACCACAACCTCCCTTTAATTCTTCCAGCAACCGGCATGACAGGGGATCGTTAAAAAAAAACATAAAAACACACATGGCAATTTATGACCAGAAGTCGGTGTACCTGACAGTTCTTACCTATTACATCTGAATGGCCAATAAACACATCTTATCTTATATGTGGTTTCACATCTCGGCGATCCCATCTAAAAGTTCCCTCTGCCTAGGGATGAGTTAACTTTGGTGCATCCCCATCACCTACCTTTATTAAATTAAACATGCCCGTGAATGGTGTTCCTTAGAAGTGCTCCTGAAGAAACATCTGAACAGAAACATGAACCCATTCAGAGTGCAGCCAGGCTTCAAACACATTCTAATAAAGGTCAGATTCCAGCATTACAGACCTAGGACTAGGACTCCTCCTGGGCCCTTTGAAGGTCACGTGACACAGGAGCCATTGAGAAATCAATTTCCCGTGAAGTAAAAACATCTTTCGGAGCGTATTGACCCGTACGTTTTCAAGTCTCTAAACCTATTATCCAACAGCGTTCAGCATGAGTAGTGTGAGTACATGTCAGATGTGAAAAACCGTCAAATTGCTCTGTTGATTGAGAGAGACCCGTGCACCTTTGTCAGCATTACCGGGGAGACGGGGAGTCAAGTGGCCTGAGGATGGGGGACCTGTCAATGTCAGTCTTTTAAGTGCTAGAGCACTCATTCTAGAGTACAGAATGCTGACAACGTCTCTGCTGTAAAGACAATGAAAGATAAAAACACCAACACCGGAGTAGCAAACTGAGTTGCAGAAAATTGCCAACCCTGAATTTTTGGAATTTCAGTTGAGTGGAATACTAAAGAAAAGAAGAATTCTGCTTTTAGTGGTTTTGTCACATCCCTATTTTCGCAAACTACATGTCATTGGTTTGCTAGGCCTGTTGCTTATTAAGTCAGTGTCTCAACCAGTATGCAAACTGCCGGGAACTCTACTCTGCTATCCTACTCTGCCAAAGTAGTTTATATCCTATTCATAGGGCACCTATTGATGTTTCTGGGAATCTTTTCTTTAATTTCAGGAAAAAAAATCAGTTTTGTATGGAAGAGCGCACACCAACCGCTGCACCGGTATCTTTTCTGCCAGCTCGAACTGGTTTCTGGCCTCGACGCAGCGTGTTGCAGGGGGACGACCCACGCTCAGCGGGCCTGTCTGACTGGAGAAGAGGGAGCCCAGCCTGTCTCCATCCGGATTAGCAGTGTGCGCCGCACCCTATCTCAGCCCCTGATGTTGGACTTCTTTTCTACCCGCTTTATTTTCCCTCAGAATGCCTGCATCACACTGGTCAGGCTTCTGAGCGAGCGGAACACAACTATAGCAACAGGACTGAGAAAGCTTTGCTCAGGCCTCTCTCTGGCTGAAGCCTAAATTCAAAAGACCTCTTGTGTAAATGGAAAGCAGTAGGCAAAGACTGCAGCTGTGTGCTAGGGACATTGCGCGTTCTGAGACGAAAAAAAGAAAAAAGAAAAACCGAACAGAAGATTTATTTTTTTTGCTTTGCCCTGGTGTCTTCCTCTCGTCCTCGCAGCATTCGGGGGTTGAGAGGAGCAGGCAGAGACGTCCATTGTCCAGTGCCCAATTAAAGTGGCGCCCTGCGGCTAGTCGCCCTATGAGACAAAGTCTGAGAAAATAGTTTGCTAGGCACTTGAGGGGTGCCTTTCAGGGACTTTCAAAGGTCTGAGGACAGACAAGTGAAACGGAGAAGCTCTGTTAAGATATACCGGGGACGGGGATGGGGGGGTGATCTTTCGGCACTTTCAGCGCTTTAAATGCAAATTAATTGGCGCAACTCTTTGAAGATGCAGCGCTGTTAAATATGCATAATGCATTGATAGAGGGGTTAGAGTATGGAGGAACCCTTTCCGTCCCCTTGGGTGAGAGGTAAAGTCAGTCCTGAGATGATTAACCCCTTTAGATATGAAAGTGTGGTCTACAAACCACCCTACAGGAATATTCTGGGCAAGATAAGTGATATGGATATGTTGGGTTTCTCTTTTTCTGCTTTACGAGCTGCGTATAGCTTGTGTACGACAGGCAGCAGCCTTTTGGATCCTGTGAGCGGCTAACATTTTGGATCCTATGAGAACCATCAAAAAGAACAACCAGTGAAGAATCGATGATGATAATACTAACAATGTTAAAATATGCGTGATGCAACGTCTGTGGATGTTAACTGGCAGCATGACAAAACACTGACTATGCAAAGAGAGTAAAACCAACAATGTGGAAATAACGCATCTTGGATTCAGAGGTGAGTTAGAAGAAACAAAAAAATTGAATATAGAAAAACAAAAAAAAATCTGAAAACCCAGAACCCCCGCTCAGCCGGCTCTTCCACAGTTCCCATGCCCTGTGTGTAATCACTGCTCCTAGGTTTTTTTTTCTTCCGATAGTGTTTCACTGCGGTAACAAAAGTCATCCAGTTTAACTGAATAAAAAATTCATTTTAGGTTTTGTACAAAGAGAAGCCGCTAACAAATGTCAGAAAATCACAATCCCTTATAATATTAAATACACAGCGCCGATTAATGCACAGAGGAATGCAAATACACATATCGTCCGCCAATGAGACTACAACTGGGGGAGGTTTATAATATACGAAGTGGATTCTACACTGTAGAAAAGTGCTGGAACCATGGGAAATTCCATAATGTTGGTCGATATCTCTAAATATCAATAAAATAAAATAATTTTAAAAAAACTCCAGGATGACTTGATCAGACCACTGTGCCAAACAGGTAATGTAAGACCTCAAAACACCATAAACAACAACCACAAATGATGACTACATCAGTTGAATAACAATGACCCACTTCTTTTACTTGGCTTGGCAGTCTTCAGAGTGCAATTTCTGATAAGTGCAGCTTGAAAGCTGAGCTGAGACCATTTTTAAGACTCCAGTTCACAACAGCTCCTGTTTGAATACGGGGGAAATAAAATACATATTTATTTCAGGTTTGAACAGGTTGGAAAAGAACCTGACGTGTGTTCAATTTATTGTTCCGAAATGGGTGAGGATGTGTTTTAGAAAATTGATTATTGGAGACTACTGTTGGATTTCTCAAGACATTAAACTGAAACCAGAAAGGGATGTTGAAGTGTGGGGAAAATGCATTATTGATATTATTTTTTCAGTATGTGTCTGTACTGATGATTACAGTATAAACTTACAGCTGTTGTCCATCTCCTGAATAACAATGTCTTTTTTCACCCATAATGCATCACTGTGGATGGTCCTTTTTTCAATAGCAACAAAGTAAGCGCAGCTCAGATGTAGGGTGCAAACACAAAAGTGTGAAATTACAATCTGCCTACAGCAAAGAGAGGGCCTCCGTGGAAACATAGCTCGGTTTATGGCGCTACAATAACATTTTGTTAATAACAAAATAAGGATTAGTTGATACAACACTTTTCTTGTTTCTTGTCTCTACATAAACCTTTTTGACCCTGTACTGATGCTTTGTGTGCCATTTGTAAGAGCATCTGCTAAATAAATAAAACTTAAATGCAAAATCAATTAAACATTCCCAATGTGGCACGAAGGCGCTGTGTTCTGGGTGCTGTGTAGTAGTGAGACATTGAGTCCTTTGTCCGTTTTGTTACAGATTTTTTGCATTGTGCAATAAAGCCGTCTTCTGACTGCTGTCACGTAGGAAAATACAATCAAAACTCATACTTAATGTGACCTTCCCATGATCACTGAAAAAGCTTCATGGTGCAATGTTGTGCTGGAGGTGACCTCACGACAGAGGAACACGCCTTGTAACTTCTAGACCGAATGTCCAAAGACATAGCTGTTGCATCCTTGTGCAAGACTTTTAACCCCGATTACTACAGTGAATACCCAGCAATAAAAAATGCATAAAACCGTTTGTTTGGATGACTGGATGAGAGCATCGGATAAATAAATAAGTACAATAGATGGATCCCGACAGACTTTGTCCAAAGGAGAGGGCAGAGGAACTCCAGATGCATCCAAGCGTGAAAATATACCGCTGAGACCGCTCTCCAGAAATCATTCAATATCTTCATTGTCAGAGGTAAAAGAAGACCGACCATTACAGTTAAGCATAGCATTTATTTCAGAGGAAATCCCAGAACACACAAACAAACACAGGGCAAAATTCTGCCACCTCTGGAGGCTAATCCCTCTTGAACTTGCACAATATTAAGAAATCTGTTCAATTCACAACTGTCATGAAGTTGAATTTCCTAATGGAACATTTGGGGGGGGGGGGGGGAAAAAAAGCTTTAATAATAAACAGCAGTGAGAGCTGAGAGTATGCTTAAGTCAGCCAGCTGACAGGTTTAGTTTGGTTAATGATGTTTTTTATCGGATTTCCTAGTCTTGAAAATCTCAAATAGATGAAGATGGAGTAGATTGATTGGTAAAATTATCATGCATTTAAACAAGGCTGCAGAGAAGGCACATAAAACCTAAGGAGAATATTTTACAAATCACTCCTCATCAAGTCCCTTTTGTCATTATGGGTCACCAAACAGCGCTGGGACAAAAGGGACTGACGTTCAATTTTCACTGGTAGCAGTGTTGGGTAAAGGTACAAGACTAACGACCACTTTGTTTTACCCCAGGCCTTTCTCTTTATCAGTGAATGCACAACGGCTACAAGTATTCAAGCCTCAACTGAAATGGATTCAGAGAAACATAGATCATATCTGTCAGAGCTCCAGGCCCTCCTGAATGCTCTTGACCTTCTGTCCCGGGCCGGGGTTCCTTCTCCCAGATACATACTGCATCTGCTTCAAGCAGCCCCCAATGAAGTGTCATTCCTGGAAGCCTGTTGCCTTGTGAGAGATTCCTTGCTAATGCTGTCTACAACCCAACTGCCATCTCTTCTTAGCTTCTTTTCTGCCTTTGTTGCTAACAGAAGGTTCGAGCCCCCCACACCCCACCTGCTCCAATCACAGAACTCCTCGATAATACTGCTCTCCACGATTCTCCCAATCTGCGAATAATCACTCTTGTGTTTTCGCCTGTTGTGGTTCCACGATTAAAACTATGGACAGCTGTTTCAAATAATTGCAACTAGTCATCAAAGAAACATTTTATGACCATCTGCAATTATTGATTCAGTAGTTGAATGGTTAAATGCAAATTTCCAGTTACAGCCGAGATCTGCCCATGCATTAAAAACTGAGTGTAATCCTAGAGCCAGAAATTAAAAATAAATCATAATTTAAAGCATATGTTGTCATTATATGTGTTCGACTAGGCCATGGGACCATGTGAATAGAACAACAGCCAAATAATTTTTATTTAGGGAAATAACTGTTAATGCTGGCCAGCGGTCTCTATAGCTTCCTTCAGATTCTCAGAAATATAAACCAATGCCCAGTTGAAGATGTAATCACGTAATTAAATAGGATTTCTCTGTTCATATGAACACATTTAAATATTGTGATATTGATAATAGTCAATTTAAACAATATTACATAAAGCATTTTGTCTGGAATTTTAATCGAAACAATGCTTTTGTAAAAGGTGAAGATACATAACTGGGATGTGACTGAGCAGGGAGTGATCACATGAGATGCTTCCGAATCCGGTCATCTCAAGCCACTGTGAGCCACTCTGGAACAACAGTGGACAACAGCACTGGAGTCACAGTAGCAGATCTCCCCCGCCAAGGCGCTCGCGCACAGACCTCGAAAGTTCACCAACCATTATCTGAGCGAACGGCCATGGAGTGAGTGGATTTAGGATGGATTTAGTATGTCTTGAGAGAAGGTCAAATGTAAACGCAGAGTGAGTAAATTAATTATAAAGTGTGCCAAAGCGCGATCTCTCAGACGAGGGAGGTCAGACGTTCAAGACTGATGATTAGCAGTGTGCTTTCTGACAGTCAGCTGTGATTCACCTTTGTTCAGCTGTGATCTTAGGCAAGGGGGAGGGGAGGAAAACTGATGTCAGTCTCAGAACAGGGGCACTCCCCAAAGCCGCTTTCCTTGGCTTAATGAGGCCGGAAATGATTATGCAAATAAGTGTTAATTGTTCATACAGTCATATCACAGGGTGGGGGCTGGGTTCACTGAGCACTCCTTTTTGTTACGTTCATGTTTAGAAAATGGAATGAGACGTGTTCTCTCCTCTGCAATGCAGGATCTGATAAAACGGATGGAAGACGGGAGAAGTGAAATTCTGTGGAAAGTGCACGCAAGGATTCTGCGTTTTGTAAAGGGAGGAGACAAAAAAACACAAAAAAAGGGGGGAACAGCAGCCTCGGCTCTGACTGCATTTCGAGGGCCATTCTAGAAAGATGGCTCATCAAGCACTTTCTCTCATCACATTTAATTGCTTTTATTTTGGTTTCTATGGAAACTGCTGAACTCTTTGAAGCCATTACCTTCTTTCAGCTCTCAGAGGAGGGATTGGTGTCATAGTTTGGAGCTTGACAAACAGTACACGGTGCACGGGTATAAACGGACCGGCGATCCACAGAATTGCTTAAAGAAGGTCTGCGTGGATGTGGAGTGGGGAAGGCAGTATGGGATAAGGGTTACGGAGATAAATGAAACAAATGTGGAGGAGAAAATTGTCTTGGAATTGCCAGACAGGCAAGGAGAGAGGTGGGCACACACACTCACAATAACAAACACAGATACAAAAACCCACCGAGGAGAGTGAGTCAGAGGTCACACGGTGCATCAACGTCAAGTCGGCCGGAAAAAAAATCCCAAGATGTCAATCGGTAACGACAAAATCTGAGTCAGTACAGCAATACGCATTGCTCTTTTTTTTACCATCACGGTTTCTCAACCTCCTGTTATTGATTGTGATATTAGCTTTGACTGATAGGTCACGTCTCGGACCTGGGGTCTGGGGTTTGGGGAATGGCGAAGACGCAGCAGATGGTGAACATTTCAAGAAATGCAGCCGCCTCAGGGACTGCACAAGGAGCGCATTTTATTTGCTTATTGCTTTTTAACAGCATCTTTGATTGTTATTGCCTCTCTCCCCTATTAGCTATTCAGAAGAGTGGGAATGCAGCAGTGTGGGGGGTGAGGCTTGTCGACCACTCCTAGGGCGACGAGGAAAAGTGCTCTCTCCAGTGTTAATGCGATGTGCTTCCTCACCCGTAAAACGCTCTCCCCTCTCACACTGATCCCACGCCTCGGTTGCTGACAACTCTCCAGGCACCTCGTGGTATGGTAACGCATTTCTTTTAAATGCAAATCCATATCCAAACATGGCTTTATTGGCAATGACAGGAGTAATGCTGTGTTGCCAAAGAGTTCGGTGCAATCCATCACCAACAAAAGCCCAGAGCACATGTTTCTTAATTATAGGGCTGGTAGGTGTGGGCTGGGGTGACAGGCTGTCAGGGGAGGGTGTTAAAAATTGTGAAGAGACACAATAAGCATAACTTAAGCGACAATCTTCATTTATTGAAAATATTCCAAGTTATTTTTTGTATTTTTTTGTGGTATGATGCGATAATCCATGGCTCTGGAAATTGGAAAATTGGAAATTTACCATCGCTTGCATTTTAATCTGAGCCTAGCTTTAGGAGTAGGAATCAGCTAGGTTTAAATATGAACAAACTTTGTGTATTCCTTAAAAATGATACAGGAAAAGTTATTTTTCTTCAAAAAAAGACATTACAATTTTTTTAAATCGGTGATATCGTATGGTAAGCATATGGTATACTACCAGATTGCAAGAGCTGGGTTAGAAATTGGTCCAGGATACCAAGGAACCCTCTGCTCTTTACAATTAGTGCCGTGGGATCTTTAATAAAAACCTTGGTTTTGACCTCTTATCCGTAAGACTGTGCATCCTAAAGTACAACACTCTCGTCACTGCACGGGGGCATTGGTTTTCTGCTTGATCCAGAGGGAAGACTTCCCCCTACTGGCCCACCGATACCACTCCCAGCTGCAACTTTCCCAGGAGGTGTCCTACGCAGCTCTGCTTAGCTTCAGCCTTCAGCCAAGAGAAAGTCACAGGGTTATATCAAAGTTCTGAATACCAGCATTTCAAGTCAGCAAATGATCTGAAAAGAAAATAACTATGATGATATTCAATCTTAAAGTTTTAGGGATCTCCATGATCTTATCTAATGACAAGAATCTGATACCAGGGCTTGTCAAATTGGTTTGCTACTGTGGGAAAAGAATGTGACAGAAGGTCAGCTGGATGAAAGCATGTCACATCATCTACACTGACATCTGACATATTTATCCAGAACAAACCATTGATATGACTTGGTATTAACTGTGATAATCTGTGTCTCTTTGTTCAAAAGTGCTGCTGCTTCCTATTGTAACTTGATAAAATCTCGAATCTCAGGTGTTTGACCGCTAAGATACCTACAACAGCAGAAAGCCACATAAACCTTTAATTGCTTCCGTTTCAGGACACCAGTTTTGAAGAATGCATTGTATTCAAGGAAAGGTACACCCAACACTGTCTGTTGCTTTCAGTTGCTTTTTACAGCCTTGTAAGTAGCCTTGACTAGTTTATGTTAGAGAGGACTTCAGAGTTCCAATAAATGTTCACAAAAAAAATTAAATAATGACTTCTAAAAGACTAAAAGTTTCTGGACAGTGTTTTTACGCACTGCTGCATTAGTCCAAGGAGGGGATATGGTCTAAATAAATTTCAATGGACGGGGGAATTTGATGGAGTGTAAAACAGGTCTGAAAGCAGGGCTTGGCCTGTTGTGGCTAAATAAAGAGAAAATGGGCCTGGCTCAACAGCCGAGCTGTTAAAAACGCTAAGAGACACATAGGATTTGCAGGTTGAGTGCGCCACATCTCTCACTTTAGCACAACTGCAGGCACACCATCATAATGTGAACAAGATTCTAATTAATTGTTAATGGCGGGGACCATTAGAGGCTTGCTGGTAAAACTGGGAGATGCGGGCTGTGTTTTTTTATTCAGGGTCAGCTTTGCCATAGGATCCCGGTTGTTTTTGCTTATTATTTATTTATTTATTAAAAAATATTGCTTCTGCTCTTTGAACGCAAATACAACCTGTACTGTTCATGCAACTCTCAGCAAACTCGGTAGATATGTCAGGTATGCGTTAGAGTGAGAATGAGGACTGCATCAACCTTGGTACCGAGTCAACGCGCGGGAAAAAGGGCACCCTCATCGGGGTCTCCGCGTTGTTCATTCTCACGCGAACAGTATCGCACTGTTTTGCTTGTATGAACTCCTGTTGATAAGAACATGTCCAGGTAATGCATCCCATTTCCACACCATGGTAAAACCACCCAGAGTTTCGGTTGGTGGGAATTGGGGTGAGGGGCTGTACTAACATATACTATATA
>JAOYSI010009558.1:0-10845 GCA_025775065.1 Hiodon alosoides | reverse complement strand
AGGCCGGCTGATCAAATAAAAAAAAAATTATATTGTCTGTAGATGTTCTACACTAAATAGGTGGCCAACTCAAACAGACCCCCCCCCCCCCCCACCCCGGGCACTTCAGGGACCACTCAACAGCCTGCAATCAGTATCCAGCGGTTAAGGCTGCGCCGGTTCCTCACTTTACCTTTAAACAACAGCGCTCTCCCCATGGAAGGGCCTCAGCTGAGGAGGAACAGACAGCTCTCACGTACTGCTGCTGTGCTGGGCATTCATCCACCAGAGACCCGACTTTCAATCTGGACTAAATGTCACAACCGAGTTCCACCCACGGCTGCAGCAGCCCATATTTCTAAGATAAGGTTTCGGGAGTGACGGGCTGTTTTCCTGTTTGTAGGAGCTACTGTCGTGTAACTACAGGAGTGTGTTTGTCACAGTGAGCTGGCCAAAAACGCTCACAAAACCAAAAAAAAAAAAAAAACATCAATACTTAATTTCATCACTTGTACATGTCCATGGAGCTCAATGGTCAATGGTTGTTAAATGGTCTGGAAAAAACGGTTGACAGCTAAGGCTGTCCAAGCAGCCTCAGTATCTTGAAAATGTGTTAACATTACCCAGTTTCTTTTTACTTTTAACATTTAATCATCATGGGGTTTTGCAGGGGCACAGGGTATCCATATCTATGGTATGCTCAAAAGTGACGGAATTAGACAAAAAAAGAAGTGTTTATCTACACTCTTATGCAGGTCAAAATTCTCTGTGAAAACATTGCAAATGAGGATTTAATAACTATGTGAAATGAAGCATTGAAACTAACGCGCTTACACAAGAAGTAAAAGTGCGCATTACCAAAAAATACGAGTACAACACAATTACATATATATTATTGTACTGATTCTCTGAAATAAATACCTTTCAATATATATATATATATATATATATATATATATATATGAGAACAGTATGAGAGTATATATATATATATACTCTATAAGAAATAGAAAAATCCCTTCATGTGGCTGTCTGGGATATTGAGCACTGCCTGATGTCCATCCTCTCACACCTACATAGAGTTTGCTGAATGTGCACGGGATACAACATAACTACTGCAGGATGAGGGGTTCCTAGATTCAATGCATAGTTACTCTCTGTATTTGAAAATGCTAGTCGCTTTGAATCTGCTAGTGACACTTTGCTTGTACTGTTTTTTGCCTTTTCAGTTGTTTGTACCACATGTATAAGGTGTCGGCCAAATAAGCAAAGGTTAATGAACATAAGAAGCACACAAAGAACGTAAAAATCGAAATTGTTATGCTTCACAGCCTCAGTGGTACCTTATGGTTAGATTTTTTGCGCTTGCTTGAACACCAGAAGCCAGATTTGTTTCTTTGTTGCTCGATTTACAGCCCACGATTCACAAATGCTTACACTTGCTGCATATTATTAACAGTTCTTCTGAGATCCAGACTAGCACCAAGACATGCGCTGCAAAACACCACAAAAAAAAGATCCCTCTCCTGTCCAAAGTGCTAAAAATGACGTACTTCTTTGCGCAGGTCCTGGTTTGAGACTATAATCACATTTGGTGGATCCCCGACAGCTGTGGCTGCCCCTCCGATGTTTGTGAAGATTACTTCTGCAATCAGGACATGTCTGGGGTCTAGATTAAGCACCTCGCACAACCTGTGATATAAAAGCGCGAGAGAGAGAGAGAGAGAGAGAGAGAGGGAATAAGAGAAAGAGCGAGAGAGAGAGTGAGAGAAACAGCCCTTAAGTCTTGATTAGATTGCCGCTAAAAAAAAAAAAACATAACTTGATTTGCAGCACTCAAGCGGTCCAAGCGATTTTGGGAGGAACACTGGCGGAGGACAGGGTGGAGGGAGCTGTGTGAACCAAGCATAAGCCCGCAAAAAACTACAGGCAAGGATTCCGTGCAGCAGAGACTCCTCCATGTCATAGCTCGAAAGTCCTTCCTTTAGCTCATCGCAGACATAAGCCTTGTCTGAAAGCATATTTATACTCCCTGAAACTCACAGGCCCTTTTTTTTGCATTTTTAGCCCTAAAGTGATCATTCTTTTGCAAGGCCGCATGCACTGTATAAACCTCATCAATATTTCAGCACACATCTTGGAAGGCTTGTACAACCAGCTAATACAGCAAACTTGTGAATTGCGCTTCTGAAAATCAGAGCCCAGCAGGCCTATCTTACATTGATAACGGGGGGAGAATTATATGCGGCCAACGGAGTGATTTTTCTTTTATTGGCTATTTACAATATGAAACGGTACTTCCTCTATGAACACACTGATTCCACACACTGGTAATAGCGTTTACCAATCGAGCATTGGCGGCGGAGCGTACATCTGAGTTAATGAGCGCCACCTACAAGTCCTCCGCTTCTCTGTTCCTCTCTTCCAAACTGGTGGAAATTCAATTAGAGACGTAACACTTTTTTCAAACATAAGAAATCAATTAATTCCCCATACAACAGGTCTGCAGATGGAAAAGGTGGGTTTCATTAAATTTTATTTTTTTTAATTAAGTGACAACGATGATAAAACGATGAAGTAGGAGTTACAGAGCGCAATTCGCCGTCACTCCAAATAAAGCTCAAAGTAAAAGGGGAAACTCACTGAAGCTCTCTCACACTACCGCGTACCCCTAGGATCCCGAAGCGCTTCTGAGGAGACACGATTTCTAAACATAGCCCCTAATTAAATTCAAAAAGCATTTATGGCTGTGAGCAAAATTTCAGCCGAAAAGTGGCATCCTGGGGAAGAGCGTTGTGAACAGCTGGCAACGCGGCCATGCTAAGACAGGTGGCGGCTCATCGCAGCGTCGAGCCCCCACAACACGCCTGCCCGTTTAATAAAATCCTCATCAGGGGCCATCAGTTAGCACCTGCCAATATAACATAAACACCCACGGGGATTCAACATCAACAGCCCAATCCCTAAAAGATGAATTGGTGTGAATTCATTCAGAGGCTTAATGACGCTCCGCCCTTCCCTGGAAATAAATCTGCATGCATATCAAACAACAGACCTACACAGTGTTAAATCGTCCATAATCCTCACTTCCACTAGGGAGAAAAAAACAACAGCGCGAACGGGAAATGGCCAGAGACTAGTGGGGAGGAAATAGATGACTGTGTCAAATTGAAGCCTTTACCTTATGGTGACCGGGGTGAACAGCATCATTGTGGTGACGTTGTCGAGGAAGGCTGACAGTATGGCGGCGATAAGGCAGAGGATGGTGATCATCAGCCACACTCTGCCTCTGGACAGATGGTAGGCCTGACGGGCGCAAGCAGAGAATGGGCAGGGAATTGTTACAAGGGACATGCAATCACACCACCAATAAATTATAAAAATCAATTCATCAAAAAAACAAAAACAAAAAACATCGTAAACATCAAGCTAAGACCCTACATTCCTGCACTGGGTCAATATTCTGTGATTTGAGTGAAGCAGTATTGTAGATATAAAGTTTTAAGAAGTTTTCGTTCCGTTTTATTAAAAAATATTTAACATTTCAAATTCAGCTGAGCTTTTAAATAAACAGAATGTATTGCTTTTTGTGTTATTTTTGAGGGACAAAACCAGTGAGGAAGGACATAACATTCCATCAATTCTACAGAGCAGAGCTACAGTGCCTATAAAAAGTACCAATTATTTTGTGTTTAATATTTGTTCTACATTTTTACTTTGATCAGAGACTTTTTCTGTTGATCAGTGTCAAAAAAAGTCAAATGAAGTTCACTATGATTCAATATATAAAAAAATATCCAAGGGGGGTGAATACTTTTTATAGGCACTGTATGTCATTAGCAGTAAGGACCGTGCACATTGCAAACCAGATACATTACTTACATTACTTAAAAGACATAAAGGACTTATAGGCAGTTTTTTCTGATGTTATAAAGGATTAACTTCTATCATCCTATTTTTTCATTAAAAAAAGTTTTAATTAATTTAGAAATCTTTATTTCATATTTAATTAAGTTGAATTGAGCGGTTTACTTGGACATCCACCATTCTTTATAAATTGAATTAAGTACAAAAGCCATAAAGGTAATTTATGGATTAAGAAAATGTGGAAATAGAATGGTGCAATGGCTGAATGAAAACACATAAAATGTAGGGTCAATGAGTTAGCCCATACTGCTACAAAGAAATCAGGAGGTCAACAAAAATATAACTCTCTCTCAGTCTTTTAAAATATTACCGACATCAAACTATATTACAGACATCAAACAATAAGCTTATTTTCTGAAAATACCACTGAGGAATACTAGGACAGTCTAGGATATGCTGGTCAAACCCCAAAGTCTAGGATATGCTGGTCAAACCCCAAAGTCTAGGACATGCTGGTCAAACCTCAGAGTCTAGGACATGCTGGTCAAACCTCAGAGTCTAGGACATGTTGGTCTAACCCTACAGTCTAGGATATGCTGGTCAAAACCCACAGTCTAGGACATGCTGGTCAAAACCCACAGTCTAGGACATGTTGGTCAAACCCCAGAGTCTAGGACATGCTGGTCAAACCTCAGAGTCTAGGACATGCTGGTCAAACCTCAGAGTCTAGGACATGTTGGTCTAACCCTACAGTCTAGGACATGCTGGTCAAAACCCACAGTCTAGGACATGCTGGTCAAAACCCACAGTCTAGGACATGCTGGTCAAACCCCAGAGTCTAGGACATGCTGGTCAAACCCCACACTCTAGGAAATGCTGGTCAAAACCCACAGTCTAGGACATGCTGGTCAAACCCCACAGTCTAGGACATGCTGGTCAAACCCCACACTCTAGGAAATGCTGGTCAAACCCCAGAGTCTAGGACATGCTGCTCAAACCCCAGAGTCTAGGACATGCTGGTCAAACCCCACACTCTAGGAAATGCTGGTCAAACCCCACACTCTAGGACATGCTGGTCAAACCTCAGCGTATAGATCATGCAGCTACGTGTTATAGACTGCCATTCACTAATCATTGATTCCCAAACACTAGCAATCATCGACAAATTATAACATTTATTAATTTGAAAAACAAACCACCTCCAGGATGAATCATACTGCCCCATATAATATAACTATTACTATAATATAACTGCCCTATATAATCATACTGCCCTATATAATAGTATTCATTGGCTGTGTTTTAATGTTTCAAAATACTGAGTGGAATTGCTAAGATTGACTGACAAAATGGAGAGTGGTGTCATTTGTGCTGATCAGGGTCTGCTCATTCCGCCAGAATTGCATATGCGTCATTTCAGTGAATGTCATTCAAATTACCCAAACTTGTAAGAAAGTACTCAAACTTGTTACATTTTATTTTTCCACTGGCTGAAACTTTTATCAGAGGGTCTGTGCACGGAGACACACAGTAAGAAGCTGCCAGTACAAGGTCTACACAGAGAATTGATGAAAAAAAGGAATGTGTATAATATACTTGGCTGTTTAATTGGGAATATGTTTAATCTACTCGGGTTAAAGAAGGAAGTCTTTCCATAATTAAAAATACATTATAGGATATTGTGTTTTCTTTTTATACTGTCAAAAAAACCAAAAACATGCTCCTCGCATAGGTATAATGAAGAATCTTGTGACCAAAGCTCTTTTCCTCTTCATAAAGACTTGAAGTGCCAGACCGGGAATCCCTGACCGAGTTACCTACTGAAGTGTAGATAGATATTTTCACTTTATACAAAATGACAACAGGTGTCAAGGCAGACAGGTTATTTCAGAGTTGATCTTTCGATTCTTTCCACCTGCCATCGTCGAACAGCCACTTAAAATTCATGAACCAGAGCAATCCCCATGAATTTCCTCTGTTCTAAAGCCTGTGTTGTTTGAAGGGCTGTGTGCTCGCTCTCCACAGTAATCAATTTTAAAATAAGGAGCGTGTTCTAAGCCATGGTGGGTCTTCCGACATCTTAACTTCTGTGCTGTGCTGCTGCTGGAGTCTGGAGGCAAGCTCTATTACCCATCCGCCAAAAGACAGAAATTATGCCGTAGAATACTTTCATTATATCCAGTGAATTTGATAGGATTTATACATTTTTATCATGCCTGGAAGAGTTCATTCCAGCAAATTTAATTTAGCAACACTACAAGTGACTTGATATCAAAGCATTAATATGGAAAGAAGTCATTTGTACAGCTCTGTCTCTCTGGCAGAGAGTGAATGATGGTGGATCTTTGAGGCATATCTTCAGATAGACAGCAAAGACAAACAACAAAGGGCCTTAAAATTGCGAAAAGATGTCACAGTGACTTACATAATGAACTAAAAATATTAAAATATGTATTTTTTTCCAGTCTTAGACACCCTCGAACCTCCCATGTCTTTTACAATCCGAAGGCAACACAGACCGCACAATTGGCTTGGTTCTGATTGGCGCAGAGGCACTTCATTGATGCGCTCACCCGGTTACAATTGGCAAATGACATTGGCTGGATTTGAACCTACGCAATTCTAACCAGCTGACCTGAGCCTTTTCAGAGAGCTTTAAACGGGGAGTTGGCAACTTACCTTAACTGCGCAGTAATCAAAGAATCCAGTTTCAGAGAATATGGCCACTAAAATCATCTGTGAAAAGCAAGTTGTTAAAATCATGAATAACTAAGGGGAAAATATTTATATTTCACTCCATTAAAAGATCATCTGAATTGCATTGCATTTTTCCCCATTTTTTTTTTTCCAAAGCCGTTTTTTTTCCCACAGATCGCTTACAAAGTTTGCCTCTTCATTCATAACTGCAGTATTCTAGATGTAAATGTGTTTGGTCTTTTTTGTTGCGATACTCCAGAATGGAAAAAAACATGCCACCTTCTTTATTGTTTAACATGACTGTCAATCAGTCAAATTATAAGGACAAAAAAAGTATTTTGTTTTCTTTTCATTTACTGAGTTAGAATTGCAGATACGGACTAAACGCCTAAGCTTGTTCACCACTTTATCATGTGGAGCCAGAGGTCCAGCATCTGTGGATCTTAACAGACGACCAGGGACATAAGGGATAAGAGCATCTTCTACAGGGCCGTTTCTAGAGACAGCCTTAAATGTCAACAAAAAAATGTTTAACATAGCTTCCTGGAAGCCAACACAAAGGGCCAAGGACAGGTGTAGCGTGGTTCAGTCTTTTTTGTGCAACTCAGAATTTGAGCAGCTACATTCTGAACCTGCTTTAAACGATTTCTTTATTTATAGGGCAGAGCAGCCAGTAAGGCTGACATGAACGACTATTTCTACATCACGTAGAAATGTCGAAATGTGTTTAAATGAATTGCATCACCTGTTCACCCCCACTCTACATCTTAGTATGAATTTTTAATAACCGAATGACAGCAATGGTACGCATCCAATTTAAAAAAACCGTTGTCATTCCAATACAATATGATATTCTGTAAGAAAAAGAAATTAAGCTTTTTCTGACATTTTACTAAATACCTTTCTATATCAGAATAAAATCAGTGGGAACAGATTTGCTATCATTTTGCTTAGAGGCGTAATTTTTCTCTCACTTTTTCCCTATAATAACCTTCCACTCGTAGAAGCTGCCATGTTGCATCAAAAGTGCTTGTACGGTGTTTCCATGGACACAAGCTTTCAACACAGCAAGATCTGGCATTGAAAACCATGCACAGTAAGGATTGGATTGTATAGATGCTGGACAGACAGGTAGCTAGACAGACAGATAGACTCACATGACAGTTTATAATTCTGAAGCAGGCTTTTAAATATATAATGTTAATTACCATGCCAAACAAGAGTGCCAGTGTTTCATAGTCAATCCATTCCACCACTGTCTTCAGGCTGGGTCTCTGCAGGCAAAAGAGAGGAACATCTTAGATCCTGAGGACATTTGGCTCACTATTAGGTTGCATTACCCACTGTTCGGTCAGTTACATTGTTCCTCAATGGCCATGAAATTAATTTCTGCCCTCCAGTTGAATCCAGTTGAATTCATTTGGACCCGCCCCTGCGGTGCATTTAAACGCTTTCTAGGCTCGACCGACTTTTTACGCTGACTGTCAAGATTAACTGCCATCTCTTCGGCACAAGTTGAGACCAAATGGAGAACCGGCCTGTTGTGCTAAGGGGCTTCCAAAAACCATGACGTGTTCAAACCCCCTGTTTTTCATACATTCCAATAATAAATTCCATTTAATTTGTATGCTCATCATTGAAAGCAAACTTAGCTGATAGTGATTTTTTTACATTATTACTACAAAGTAATTCATTGTTTATTTTTAGATTCAGCCGGTGCAAGGAAATGCAAAGGCTGAGTCAGCAAACACAGTGAGATCCAATCTACAAATAGGAAGGGAGTATATAAGGGGTAGGGCCAATAAACCTTACATCACCAATGATGGCAAGGGCAGCCAGAGCCGCCAGTGACCCCAACATGGCAGCCAGAGTCCGGTGAACAATCTGTGGAGACATACAGTGTCTGTCATTCATTAGTGACACTTGGTTTCAGAGCCTATTCTACTTGCATTTTGGTTTCAAACATGCATTACATGAGATTCATGTTGCTGACATAGAAACATTGTATTCTCCACTTCATCCTTAGCTTGACTCTCCCTCCCAAACCACTTTTCCATAAAGTATGGCGAAAAAGTGTTAGCAACCATCCTGGTCTTGATGATAGTCACTACTTTGTGAATTTGTGTGTTTAACTGGAATGTTCTATAGTTCCACCTGTTACACCTAGCTTTTGAATACAAAGGACTCTTCAGACAGCTCTTGGACTTGAATCATGGCCAGGAGTACTTTCGACAGAAATTTTCTAACATATGAAATGTTCTAATATATACTTCTGTAACACATTGGAGCTTATGGAAAGCTTTTTAAAAAACCTTCTTAAAAACATTTTACATAATTACAACAAGGCAGCAGTGCATTACAAAGCCTTGACAATCAAGGAGACATGGCTGGGAATGAGGAAGACCTCATCAAAATCTGATATTAAGACCTATGTCTGAAGTGCAGTACATTGCAACAAACATAACTGTACTGCATGGTTTCCAGTATCACGATCGGCCTGTATCATGATTGTACAGCTAAGTTTCCAGTATCACGATCGGCCTGAATCATGATTGTACAGCAAAGTTTCCAGTATCACGATCGGCCTGTATCATGATTGTACAGCTAAGGTTCCAGTATCACGATCGGCCTGAATCATGATTGTACAGCAAAGTTCCCAGTATCACGATCAAGCTGCAATCGGGGATAAGTAGGTAAATACTTTAACTGCGGCCTGAAACAATGCATGTGTGTTTGAAAAGCCAAGGCAGTTTTCAGGGCAGGGTGTGTGGCTGGGAAAGTTGGGAGATGAAAGAAAGCCCCCAGCTGCATGGGAGGGCGGGAGTGGGTTAAGAAGTCACATTACTTATGGGTATGAACGAAGACATCTGAATTGCAAACGGGACAAAATCATTTCCCACTACAATGAATAATTAAATTGTAGAAGTTGACATCAACATCATTTTTTCACACATACATCATTCCAGTTTTGTGGGATACTAATACAAAAAGACAACGTGTCTAATGCCGGGGGGTTTTCTTCAGTTTATTTGATCTTGTATCTCTTTTTACATCATGTACATTTGGAATTTGGAATCACCCATTTTTTGAATGCATTTTGGAATCAGCAATTGTGCCATCTCATCTCGTCACCACGTGCCCTGAAAGCTCATAGAAGACAATCATTAGCAACAAACTGAGAGAAGCATGCCCATTTAACACACTACACTCGGGCAGTGTTATGCTAATTGTGCACCACTGCTGTGCTTCCAGATTATAATCGGCTAATGTTAGGAACTGGATTCGGACCTTTGGCCGGATCTGCGCTTGGGCAACCCCCTGAGCCACTCAGATCTTGATATGTTGAAAATAAATTTATATTTTAATTAATTTTTTTAATGACCCACCACCAGCCCCTTTCTGGGGGACAGCTAATTAGTGATTCAAAAAATAAATTAATTTACAGGAGCAAAATATACATTTGCGTCCCCCAGTGCCCCAACCCTCCCCCTCCACCGCCCCCAACTCCTAAACTGTGATACCCACCTCCACCCTCTCACCCACCTGGGCCCTCAGGGAGCACAAGCATGAAGACAAGAAGGTTAGATCTTCCTTCACGGTTAGATATAATTGGTTACAGTGATAGTTGGCCAGACAAGGCCAACTCAATATGGAGTAGTGGGACACAGCTATGGAGTAGGTTTGGAAACTAGGTTATCCATGAATTAATATCATTTGGTTATTTAATTCATTAAGGAGATCTGGATATGAGTTCCATATTCCATGAAGGAGGACCATGTGTTTTCATGTTGGTGGAGATTGTGTTTCTGGTTATCATTGGTGACCATGAGGTGATACTGCTGAGTTCGAAAGATGTTGTTTTTATTGTTCCAGTTTTGTAATTCAAAAAAAGGTGTTATTCAATATACATTGAACATGTACATTGTGGCAACCACGGGGAATTCCCACAAGAAATGATAGGGAGCGGGCGTCTTTCGAGTGCAATTTCTTTATTCAGCACCTCTGGCCGTAAAACGCAACAAAAAGAATCCTCCCGGTTTGGGGGAAAAAGACAAAAAACGCAACTGAAATTCCTCCCGGTCCGGGGCAAAACACAATTAGCCGTCGCTAGGTTCGGCGTCTCGTCCTCCTCGTTCTTGAGGGGGGAGCGGCTTCTGCCGCATCTGCCATCCATAAGCCCTGGGGTTGCCACACACCCCCTCCCCCAGATGCAGGCCAGGGTCCTCCTGGACTGGCCACAGGCAGGAGTCGCGTCTTGACTGGGCGGCGGCGGTGTTCGTTGGGGCCTTGCCCGGGTGGTGC
>JAOYSI010009557.1:0-10845 GCA_025775065.1 Hiodon alosoides | reverse complement strand
GGGTTAGGGTTAGGGTTAGGGTTAGGGCTAGGGCTAGGGTTAGGGTTAGGGCTAGGGCTAGGGTTAGTGTTAGGGTTAGGTTTTAGGTTTAGGCCTAGGGTTAGGGTTAGGGTTAGGGTTAGGGCTTGGGCTAGGGCTAGGGCTAGGGTTAGGGTTAGGGTTTAGGGTTAGGGTTAAGGTCAGGGTTATGAATAAGGTTACGGTTTTATTTAGGCTCAGGGTTATGTTTGAGGTAACCCTAGCTATATCCCTAACCCTAGCTTTAACACTTAACCTAACCCTAGCAATAACCCTAACCCTAGCTTTAGCCCTAAACCTGGCTATATCACTAACCCAAGATTTAACCCTAACCCTAGCTCCAACAGTAACCCTAACCCTAGGTTTTACACTAACCCCAACCCTACCTTTTACACTGACCCTAGCTTTTACCCTAACCATAGCTCCAACACTAAAACTAACCCTAAATCTATCACTAACCCTACCTTTAACACTAGGTCTTCTATCTGGTGATTTAGCACCGCTCATGCACCAGTCCATTGTACACCACACTAGGTAGCTTTGTAGTTCTTTAGAAAAAGTTTGTTAGGCAGGTTAAATAAATTTTAAAATAAAAAATTTTAAAAATGTGAAATTATTTGACGTCTAAATTTTGAACAACAGGATAAATAACCTAGAAAATTAGATTGAACAACTGTTACCCATTTAACCTCAAAAAGGAATTTTAAAAATATAATTGTTGAGGCCTAAAAATGCACAAAATGTAATTAATAATCTACATCCAAATCTAACAATTATAGTCAGACAAATTTGAATGAAATAGAATCTTAACTAACATAACATTGCTCCTTAAAATTGCCCAGAGTTTAAGGCACTGATTAGCTATGGGACACAGGCCCGGGGAGTGATCAACCCACGGCTGGCCGCCTCAGACGAGGGTGTATAGTGATTAAAGGCCGAAACACCCGATGACTCTGAGGTACACTACTGATGATGTGTCCTAAAATTTAGAAATTAAACAATATCAATAATTTCTTAAAAAGCAACCACCCAACCCTAAAATATTGGAAAAATAAAACAACAACAAACATTTAAACTCCAGCAGACCCAAACAATTAAAACAAGACGGGAGAGGATTTTAAAAGTTAAAGAGTTAAAGCTAAACCGACTTTACAAACTCGCATTGTCAAGCGTATCCAAACCGAACAGAAAAACTACTCCTAACCTCACCACAAAATTGAGGATATCGGTCAAATGGATGGATAAAATCTTGCCCAATTTCCAGCACCAAAACTTTAACCAGGATCAACATCGTAAACCAAGACCATAAAGATGCAAAAACCTGAACCAGGACTCATAGCTTAAGCCAAGACAAAATAAATGAAAAAAGCCAAAAATACCCAAATAAGGATAAAAAATCATGACCAAATACCAGCTGTTAAAAAAATCAGCTCCTGACCCCCCAACTGAAAGGCCTTATCGAGTCAGATATATAGATAAAGCTTTGCTGATTAAGTAAGCCTGAATGATCGAGAAAGCTGCTAAAGGGCTTTTAAACGGTTAGTTTTATTACAAAACCCTACTGTAGCTACTGTAAGAGTGAATTTGTGTATCACCGAAGGACATCGAGTCTGAAGTATAATTTACAATCAATACACAGAGTTGACGCCGTGCTACAAAGGAGTGCTACAAAGGAGATAACATACAATATAAATAAGCAAAATAATCATGAGCAAAATATCAGCCCTGGGGGAGATCCAGACTGTGGTATGGGTATTGTTGGAGGAGGTAAGTTTCCTCTTGAAGGCAGTAGAAACTTTGGCTCAGGGTGTTCCACCATTTGGAAAGAGCAGCCTATCTGTAGAGAGATTACAGAGAGTTTGGTGAGTTTGGTGAGTTTGGTGAGTTTAAAGCTAGGGTTAGTGTTTTTGCTATGGTTATGGTTAGAAACTTTGGCTCAGGGTGTTCCACCATTTGGAAAGAGCAGCCTATCTGTAGAGAGATTACATACAAAAATAAACACTGAATTTATAAAAAAGCGAAACTTTTTTTTAAAAATTATATATCTTTCACGGTGCTCTCAACACTCAAATGTTAACCTCAGGAATGTTTTGGTGCTAGAGTGATTACTTTTGTCTGAGCAAAGGACGAGTAGGTAATCCGGTGTGATTGCTTGTGCCTGTTAAGACAGGTGGTGGCAGCTTATGCCCTTGTCATGAGTGCCCTTGGCCTGACTTTGCAGACCTGTCGGCTCGGTTCACTGTTCCTCAACGGACAGTGCTGGGACACTTCGGAGACCAGTGCGCTCAGCCAGGCCTATCTACAGGGCTTTCTGCTGCCATTGCCTAGGGGGAAAGGGTGCAGTCGTTTGATGCACAGGATTGCCCAGAATCTCAGAAAGGCTGGAACCTCAGAAATATAACAGCCCAAGAGTCATTACAATACAAATTGTTAGAATCAATGCCTTGTTCATTGGCTTTCTGGAGCCTGATGGATCAAATTAAATCACACACGCACTCACACACACACACCCTCACTCACAGACACACACACGCGCTCACTCAGACTTATACACACACAATCACACACATACACGTTTTAAAAAACAGTTGACAATGGTTAGTAATATTTGATTTACAGCCCCTCCTCAGAAACAAAGTCATGGTTTTCCCTGATAATTCTGCCTGATGTGTGATAAAGATGGAAAATGGCAGGGTGTACTGAATTAATATGCAACAAAACCATGTTGCTCTGATGTGGTTGACATGCCTCTTTTTTAACTTTTTATTACGTTATTAAAAATATATATATTTCAACAGCACCGACCCGCTTACCCCTAGTCTTGCCAGCAGTTCAGTTTTCTAGCTGCCCAATTTCAGCCACCCCCACAAACTTATTATAAAGGGGAGGGGGGGGTAGGAGCGGGGTAAGTATCTGATTGGCTGAGATTCCGGGAGCTCATTCTCTCTCAGTCTCATCATTTCAAAGTCATTGTTTTTAAGCATAAATTGCGCGCCCTAGAAGCAGAGGTCGGAGTTTTTATGTGTGGCTTGTAGGCTATCGTCTTTGCTGGAAGTGTGTAGTACTTCATTTTTTGTGGAAAATTCACACATTAAGCTCAGCCTGCTGCAGATCAACAAGGCTTTCTCTCTCCGTGGAGCAGAGTAAGTCATTGTTTCTGTTTTGTTCTTTTTGTCTTCTTCCTCCTTGTCCTTTCCACAGAGCTTCCGTTTGTTAACATTGCCTCTGGGCCTGGCAGCCTTTACGGAATAAAACGAGCTAACTTTAGTGTCGTCTTCAGTGTGTGTTTAGCTATGGGGACAAGAAACAATGTGGTTCAACTATAACTCTTGTGTGTCTGTCTGAGTCAGAAAATTTACGGCAAGCGTACCCTCAAGTAGAGTACCCCAAAATCTCCTGGAGTGACTTTCAGGCAGTGACAGCTGCACTATAGAGTCTACTGTTCCACAGTGTGCTGCAGTGGCAAACACAGTGGTTTGCTATGGACAAGATAAATGATGCTACCCGTGACAGGTCTATCCTTTACCTCTCTTCAGCTGAGAAAACAAACAGGAGCACAACATTTGGAAACAAGCATCACCCGCTAAAATCAGGCTGGCGTAATGTTTCTCGATCTAGCTTTGAGCCTGTAGTGGATCAGATTACAGGACGACAGACTGTTGTTACTAGCCATCACGGTTATTATTTTACAGGTCGTTGTTTGACATCACGGTTAACATGAAACTGAAAGGAAGTCTGAGAAGTGCCTGCCACTGCATGGCAGAGTAAGTAGGGTTTGTCTTGGATTAGCGCATACTAGTTCATGTTAGCACAGTGGTTGGCACATGATTTATGGGAAATGTGTAAAGAAAATATAAGTACAAATTCAACAAACTTCTCTTTTCCAAGAGACACAAACAAATATCATGGAAATTGTTTTATAATTGAAGACAGCAATGTAGGTAACGTATCCACAAGTTTATTATCTAAAGAATACATCAAATTAAATGACGAATGCCAGCTAATCTGCTTTGTACATTGTTTATATTTTTTCTAAGATAATATACATGCTAATGTGTCATCAGTCTCTGTACATAAGATTAAGGCTCATGTTATTTAAACCTTTCTAGCTGGCTTTATTACTTGGGAACATGTGATTTTAAGAAACATTATTTTGGCAACAAACCATTGTTACCAATAGACGGGAATCTGAGATTTTTTTTCACATGCAGAATCACAATTTACTTTATTCTTTATCTGTCCTCAGGTTTCTTTGGCTCTTCTGAACTTGATGGTAAGCTCAGGGTAGTGAGACGTTAATGTGAGATCCGTTAAACCAAGCCTGCGATGCAAAACCCACCTGCCTCCTGGCTTGTGTGTCCAGACTTTGTTACCAGAATAATGTGACGCAGAGATGCCAAGTTGGAGGAGGTTGGGGTGAGGGGGGATATGATGGTGGAAATGTTCCTTCTTCCCTTTTTTGTTTGGGCTTTCAGATTGTGATTGTGACACAATCTGTGATTGGACCGAGGAAGATCTGTCCTGTTTTCTCCAGTTTATTTATTCTGCTACGGCCAAGCAAAAGCTCAGCTCTGTAAAATATAGAATCGGTCTGGTTTCTGAACATAATGCTTCATGTATGCTTCCTAATTTGATTAAAATAACAATTATATTATAATATTTTTACCCATTTTTACATACATTTTTGTAATGTTTGCTCAAGAACTTGGATTTTAGTAAGTGTACATTATAAGATGCTGGATGTTTTTTTTTTTTCCTGAACAAAAAGTCCAAATTGCACAATGTACATATATTAAAAGAAAATAATAGAAAACCCAAATGACAATTAAATAAGATAAAATGTGTATATATAAGGGAGAGGAAAACAAGGTTTTTGTTTGGATAGAACAGCCTATCATTAACACGGTTTCACAAGACAGAGAGAGAACTACAAAGAAATTCTGTCAACTGGAATGGTTTTTTATTTATTTTTATTTTAGAAATACGATGGAAACCTCAAAATTTTAGGTTCTAGAATTTCAAATGGAAGGTTTGAACAGACCCTATTGGGACGTGAGGCTCTTTTTCTATCAAAGTTGTACAGCTGTAATGTAACAATTTAGTAATTAGAGGATTGCTTGAAAAATAGAAATTTTCTTAAAAAAAGACTTTTTTCAAAACGTGAAAACGTCCCCCCATTCTTTGTTTTCTAGACTGAAATGAAAAAGAAAATTGAGAAAAATCACGGCAGCAGTATACCGTTATATTTTCGGAGAGATGTGACAAAAATTCACCTTTTTTGAGTGCAGTATAATAGCTGGGTCAGTGTTTCCCATGTTTCGTTTTGCATGTACGTATTGTTATATAAACTGTTGCTTCTTATCGAACATCATGTTGAAATGTCTTTTCTCACGCAGCGGGATCGTTGAGCACGAGTTTGCTATAATCAGTGATGTCGAGCGACAGTTCAATTTGCTCCCTTAGATAAGGACTTGAGTGTTTATCCTGACAAGCTTTTCATCTCGGTCGTGCCTGTTATGTTGCATTTTAATTAGATTCTTAGTATTTTTTTATATTTTTTATATTTATATTTTTATTATTTTTATATAGCACATTTTACCGCAATGTTTTCCACTAGTTGTAATGGTTTAGTCACCACTTGTGGGCTGCCTGAATGAAGGACATTACTATAGTTTTATAGTTTCTATAGGTTTTCTGGATCCCTTTGACAGAGAAATGCTGGATTTTATCAATAGTTCTGGAGAAAAAAAAATTGTGACTTTTGTTTTTTTTTTCCAACTCATTTGGGAACACGTTAACAATGTGTCACTGATATTATCTACTTAATATCATTACAGAAAGTATATCAGGGAGTACTTACTATGTTGGTTCTGGGCCAGCAAGCATGTTATTTATTTAAAGGACCTTATACATTTTTCAAATTCACATATGTAAATAGGGTAAAAATGCTAAAAATATGTTATCTGCATATTTCTATTTCCCTATACTGGTCAGACAAAGTCAAGAGATTTAATATTTCTACTCTTATTTATTAACCCTAATTATTAAGGTTCAATACCTCATTACTCCCAGTGCCGACCAGCAGAGGATGGGTTCTCCCACTAAGCTAGGTTCCACTCAGGGTTTCTTCCTGCCAGCCTAGGGAGTTTTTTCCTTGCCACTAGCATGTTTTTGGGGGGTCTGTTCTTGGGAAATATTGTATTGCCCTTTATTGTAAAGTGTCTTTGTGATATGGAAACATGTGAAAAGCACTTTATAAAAATAAATTGGTAGATTCACGGATTACTAGTGTGGTGTTGGGAAATATTTAAACAAACTACTGCATGGCTATTATTTAATTTTGTAACTATTAAAAAATAAAAAGTATTTTTTTTCTACAAGATTCTATTTCAGGGGATGCTTGTTTTAATGCTCAAATTTGGTCAGTATACCACAAATCTAGTTTGTTACACTTTGACATCCAGGCTGACAGAGAACTCCTAGGTCCAGTGTAAACATGATGAGTCAGGGGTGGGCAATGCTGATCTTTGTGTGCAATAGTGTCTGTGGATATTATTCCACATAGTCTCTTAATTGTTTTATATAACTGATTATTTGGATTAGAAAAACGGATGTTTCCAGGAATGAATCCCATGCTAACGATACAGGAATCAAAAACCCGCAGACACTATTGCGACTGAGGATCAGGGTTATGAGAATGTGTTGAGAAATACGCGTGAGAAAGGACAATAGCAGAGAGGCGTATGGTAGCTGCTGCGTAACAGAAGTCACCCTGTGTGGAATGTGTCGGCACTCGTGATTTGGGTTATCGTAGGGCTTCGAACGCAATGCAGCCAGACAGCCAACCGGCTGGTGAATTAGAAGAGCTTTGGATCAGGGGCTTTTCCATTCTCTTCCATTCTCGTCTTTTCTTTCTTCCCATAAACTGTTTTTATTATTTGTGACATGCAGCATGGATTTTAAGTAGTGCCCATGCAGCTATTAAAGGCATCCATCCTTTGGGGATGACAATTTATTACTCTTTAAATGTCAAGTCTTATAAATTACTGAAAAATCTCCCTCTGTGCTCTGCTGCACTCTCAGTCTAAAATTAAGCCAAGTTAGTTTGTATATGTATAGTTTGTATATGTATCTATTAGCAAGTTAGCCACCGTGTGAGTGGCTGAATTTTTGGAACATATTTTTTCATGCGAGTTATCCTAGGAAACGACAACTACCTATCTTTACTGTGTGCTAACACTCCCTCATAGCATTCTATGAGAAGGCAGCAGAATGAGGTAGCAAGTTAAGGTATAGACACTACAATCAGCAGCTTGCTGGTTTAAGTCCCACCACTACTTTTGTTGCCCTTGAGTGACATGCTTAACCTGAATCAGTTCATGAAAAACCTGCCGTGTAAATAGGTGAAATGTAACCGTGAGGGCCTCTAAACCGCTCAGAGCATGGTAACCAGGAGCCAAGAGCCTTCCTTTCCCCCGAGACACTCGGGGTCAGTCGGAAGTGGCCCAGTGGCCCTTTCCAGTGTCCTGGAGCCAGCTGTTGAATCCAGACCGGATGGTGGGAGGGGGAGCGCGGCTGGATTTGCCTCAAAGGGAGTGCATATGGTGTGACTCACGTGGGTTGGTTGAAGCGCTTTATTGTTGGGAGGGAAGGGAAAATATGTCGCCATGCAGAAATGTCTGTTAAATTTCTATGTGAGAAGTGAAAAAATGACTTATGTACAGATACAGCAGGCCCCTGATCAATCAGACATTCAACTCTACCTACGCTTAAAGAAAGTCCTGTCTTTGTCATCTTTGTCCCAACCAATCCCAATTATTACAAATTTGCTCAAGAAGCAGTTCATCTTTTTACCTCAACAAACCACAACAAATGTCCCTCACTAATGAACTGTAGCTGACATTAATCAAGTATGTGATAGAGTATGACTAAAGTGAAACTAAGATTCAGTTCACTGCTCAATTAAACAAATTAATTTAGACACAGGTTAGGACAAAAAACAGCATACAGAGGGAATCTCCAGCACCTCTGATTTAAAAAAACAAAACAAACTAGCTAGCTTTTTCTAACTATGTTCTTTATATTTTCCAACCTGATTATTTTATTGTACTTATCAGATGTAAATGAATTTTAACATTACTGTATCTGCATAAGCCAGACATATAGTCCACAGATCACTACTTTGTTCTGTGCTTGCAGCATGGGGGTGATATCTGAAGGCCAATCTGTCATGTCTCATTTCTCTCAAACCTTAGCAGCTCTGTGATGGTGGTCAGCTCTCCAGACATATGCCTCACTGGCACCTGCATTTCTGTGTTTAAAAGCGGACATTTCCCTTTCAAACAAAAAGCACGTTTCCCATCATAAAACCTGCCTTTGTGAATGGAGGGAAATCACTAGTGCAAGCCTCTGTGCCAGATTGTAATATAATCGACACAATGTGTCACAATACATTGTGTCATCCGTTCACAGGAAAAGGTTGCATGTGACACTGAACTTGGTCTCAAACATTTTGCTGAGAGCGTGATTATGCGTGAAAATAATTAATGAGAATTGCTCATCGATTGGACACTGTCACTGTCACCAGTCTCTAAGCTCCATATCAGGACTTCCCATAGCTTTACCCCCGTTGCGGAATGGACAGTAGCCAATCGTTAACACTAATGACCAATCACCAATTGAACAGCTATTTGGCTTGTAGCTGATCCTGATACAGAGACAGTTAGTGACAGGGGCCTGAAAGGATTTAAATGATCACTCTTTGGGCAGTTCACACCGCTGGCCAATATTTGCCAGCACAATGATGACTTGAATATATTTCATATTTATAAGCTTTTAGTAGGTTACAACTTTATACAGGAGAACAAAGCAAGCTGTAGTATAGATAATGTTTCATGAAAAGGAAATAGTTCCTGTAATCTTTCTTTTTTACAGTTGTGTGTCAAACGAGAAAACAGTTCAATCTCATAATTATGTGTGGAAAGTTTAAAATGGCTTGTGATCTCACATCAGGATTGTGCAGACAAAGTGCTACTCAAACAATACTAATTGGCCCCCTTTGGGGTTTTTCCGCGGGGTATCTTGGTGTATGTACCTAATCTTAAGAGAGGGTAAATATCACGTTTTTTACATAAAAAAGCTGGCCTTTGACCATGTGAAGTCAGTAACCTTTGTTAAGGGGTAGTTAAGACTGGAAGTAAATATTGTCCAGGACACAAAGGAAATGTGATTTAAATCAAAGGAGGAAGGGGACAGAAAATTAAATACATTCTACCGCTCAGCATAAACATCCATGGAACAGGAAGATGAGATTCTCACATCACTGACAACCTGCAGATTTGATTTAAGTTCAGTTTCCGATAATGAATCTTTTCATTATCATCAGATTGCATTGTGACCAATTTGCAGCAGTTAATATATTACAGAAACCAAAATAAAGTCTAACCCCTATGTTAATCTCAGAATGACAGTGGCGAGGGACAACTAGGGTGGGAGCCAGGAGTAGATGGAGGCGGAGTCTGGACTTGACGGTTGTTGGTATGGGATCCTGTATGACGCACTTTGCTCCATAATGTGCAATAGTGTAGACAGGTTACCAAATATCCTCTCCCCAGTGGATTGCATAACCCGGCCAAATAAAATTGCAGAGACCCTTTTTTGCATAGAAAAAGTGGGAACTTGTGTCTGCTTCGTTTGATTGGTTCGTCACCTAGCATTACCTTTAGCCTCCTCCTCCCCCATTCAGTAACATGTCCTTATGGATCATTGTCATCAAGGTAGTGTCTAACACAGGCCGTGGTATTATCCTGGCGTTCGTTTGTGCGTGTTCGTCTGCTAAGCTCTTTAAATAACCTTAACACTATCTCCCTACTCATGCCATATGCCGGTTGTAGACCACCTTGACCTGGGGCAGGACCTGATCATTTGGTGGTGGCAGCACCGACAACATGGTCACGTGGCTGTAATTAAAAAGCCTTTTTATCGCTCTGGTTTCCTTGTCTTTAAACGAGCTGCTGATCTTGTTGAAAAGTGGGTTCATTTTTTGGTTTAGCCTGACAGAAAGGCAGTAAGAAAGCCCTGCTGTTTTTAAATGTTAAATTTAGTACTGCTTGCTACCAAGTTACACATGAATGAATCACAGATTAACTTTAGTTGACAGGTTTTGGTCTTAGGTGTGTAAAAACACTAGCACAGTTCAATTTATGTCCTTTTGATATTTTTCCACATATGCCAGACGACTTCCAAAGATAAGATGCCTATATAGTAATTTTATTTAATATAAAATATGAAGTTCCGGGCAACCATGAAGGAAGAAATCTCATTAAATCAATTTTTTCAGTATGGGAGGCAAACACGGCCCACCCTCTGTCTGGTTGAGTGCGCATATCTCTTGCCTGGCCTCATGAGGTCATCAACTGACAATTAATTGACTTAACAAGAGTGTGAGCGTGGGCCCCTTCAACCCCTAGGCAAATAAAAATGGGCGCCCACCTCGATTTAATTGCCAACCCACACCCCTCCCCCTCTGACATGCAGGGGCAGAGATTATGTGCGTGACAGGGGAGACCCAGGGGCGATGCATGAACAGAAAGGGGATTTTGCTTCCTCGCGTCTGCACTGCGTTAGCTGCCCTGTCCAGACAGCAGCTGGGGGGGGGGTAAGGTTAAAAATGGTGGTCCTTGCTTGTCATTTGTGTATAGTGTTGTGTATGGTGAGGTGGCTGGGGTGGATGCACTAACTCATTGGACCCAAATTTCCAATGGGGGGCCTCTATTGGAAACCTAACCCTAACCCTAACCCTAACCCTAACCCTAACCCTAACCCTAA
>JAOYSI010009555.1:0-10846 GCA_025775065.1 Hiodon alosoides | reverse complement strand
TTGGTGGTCTGAGTGAGTTTTGGAGGTGAGATTAACTGTTTGGCCAAGATGCATGTTGGTAATGCAGACTGTATGAAATGTTTTGAAAAAGTGGCTTCAGTATTGACTGATGCTTGTTAGAAATTAAAAAAAACTAACATATGACATTGTGTGGTTCGGCTGACTAATCACAAGAAGGCCCGTGCGCTGACACAGTGGAAAACCTTGTGGGCCGCCAGAGCCACACCTCCCAAATCTCAACGGTTCCAACAGAAGTATTACAGCCCTATTTTATGGCTTCGTGAAATTGCCGGGTAGCAGAACCTTTCGAAGACGATAAGGTGGGAACGCCACGGGAGGTCAGCCTGTGCTGATAAGTTGTTCATTAAGAGTGGGGCGTGTCAGCTCGTCTCTGGAAAAAGGCAGGTGGGCGCGCGCCCGGGGCTGCGGGAACGGGGCAGAATTTTTCCATTCGGGTGTCCCCTTTGACCCCAATCAGCCCGAGGCACGGCGGGTGCCAGGTTTATAGGCAGCAGTATCATCGCCGTATCTGATCTCTCCGGCCCAACCTTTGGAACCACCGCAGGTCACAAGGTCTGCTGCGCCACCACACTGGCGGGGTGTAGTTAGGATTCCCAACGCTGTGACCGAGTCCTGCCTGCTGGCAACGTGGCGCGCAGATGCATGTTGGATAAAAATAACTGCTAAATATTATCTGAATTTAGACGGGCAAATGAACTGTGATGAACTGTGTAAACCCACATTCCTACAGTGTGCTGCAAAGTACAATTTTGCCTCATGGGGCGCTCATCTCTGAGCTGCATCTCGTTGCCTCAGATTGCCCGAATAAGCCCTGATCAGGTCCCGGTGACGGAAAGGCTGGAGAAAAGCTTCTTTCTTTACCATGATCAAATCTGCACAACGCACGATGAGTTGGCCAGACAGCTGATGGGGCAGATGTTACTATTACTAGCGATACTGAAGCTCCAAAAATGGAAGACAGTTTGCAGACTAGTGCCCCGGTGTTGCGTGATAGACAGGAAGCTTTCTGGGCTAAGGGCTAAAATCGCTCCGTTCGCTCATGTAATTGGATCACGGCCAATTAATTTCAAGAAACACCTGAACGGAAACCGGAGCGAGCCACCCTGAGCAGAACCGATAGGTAAGCACGACCTTTGAGTTCAGAAGTTCAGAAGAAAGAAGGTCGGTCTGTAACACAAATAAAGAGCAGCATGAGGAGTTTGACTGTGTAACAAAAGACCATACAGGGTCTGTGTGACGGTCCTCCCTCCAGGTCTCTGGTTCACGGTGCCCCTGCACCACTCAGCTCTGCAGACCATAAAGGGTCTGTGTGACGGTCCTCCCTCCAGGTCTCTGGTTCACGGTGCCCTTGCACCACTCAACTCTGCAGACCATACAGGGTCTGTGTGACGGTCCTCCCTCCAGGTCTCTGGTTCACGGTTCACGGTGCCCCTTCACCACTCAGCTCTGCAGACCATACAGGGTCTGTGTGACGGTCCTCCCTCCAGGTCTCTGGTTCACGGTGCCCCTGCACCACTCAGCTCTGCAGACCATAAAGGGTCTGTGTGACGGTCCTCCCTCCAGGTCTCTGGTTCACGGTGCCCCTGCACCACTCAGCTCTGCAGACCATACAGGGTTTGCGTGACGGTCCTTCTGGGTCACAGCAGCACGGTTCATGGTGCCCCTTCACCACTCAGCTCCGCTCAGCCGCTGAGAGAGTGGGTGTCCTTCTCACACCTGGGTCTGAAGTCTTCCATCGTACGTGTCCAAACGTTAAAGGACCACAAGATAGGGATCTGCCTCCACCCATTGAAATGTACTCTGTCACGGATATACATCCTTCTGCTGCCTACACTGACAAACACTTTTACCAGGATAAGCACTCTGCATTGCTTCATGAAAAACCCTTCTCTCCCCCTGGTAAAAACCCCCCTGAAAACCCCCTGGTAAAAAAACCATGAAAACCCCTTGGCCCTGCAGATGGTCTCAGGTTATTGATCATTGTGACTAAGGTCACAGTAGTGGCATGATTGCACTGACTGAACTGAAAATCGTGTTTCAGTCCCCAGGTTGCCCCTTCCGATTCCTCCTTCTTCCAGGAGTCACTACTCCATCCAGCCAATCAGAGGGAATCGATCGGTTGACACAACAAATAGGCAACACGTAACACTGAGCCAATAAAACATTACAAATTCACTGACCAATCCATGACGAGCCCTGAAGAAAGGAATCAAAACAATTTAGCCTATAAAATCTGTTTTAAGCTCATGTGAACAAACCCACATGATGCCTACACCATGATTTTAAAAAAATGTAATGGCGAACTTCGACGTGTGTGTTTTATTGTGTACGTAAAAGTCAGAAAAGTCAGAACTTTTTCATTTATGACATTTACTATCATAAATTAACTATTCAATTTGTGCCCAGAACGCATTGCCTATGGATCAAATTCCCTCCTCCAATACTGTATATTGCCAGAAATATTTCTCTAAGATGTCAGGAAATGGTCTCACTCGAGCAGAGACTGAGCCCTACGACCTCAGAGCACATAGAATGCACACAATGTAATGAAAACAACTTGCTCTCCCCAACTACTGACATGATCTGGATTTAAACCAGCCCATCAGAAACACCACAGCTAGCTCCTTGGTCTCAGTCTGCTCTAAAGAGGCCCAAATATAATTTTATTGCAAACAGTTAAGTTATGACACTGTTAGATGGGTGTTGTGTACATTAAGTCCTGATTTGACTCCAGAGAACCTCCGCAGACAGAGGCACACATGCATCCACGTAGACCGCCACAGTGTGGCACTATTTCACCCATAGCTTATCCTGACGCGTCCCTCTTGCACAACTGTGTCCATTAAATTGTCCCTGGCTAGCTCTGAATGGAACAATGGAGGTTATAAGCATGCCAATTAACAACATAGGCCAACTGAGATGGATAGGCATCCCACTCTTGGCCGCATGCCCTGTGCCTGCTGGGTTAAACTCCGGCACACCACCCCCCTGAATTGCATAAGCAGTCGCGGAACATGATTGAATTAACAAGAGTTGTTTTGTTTTTTTTTCTGAGGGGCACTTTATTGTTAGCCACTATTGGAAGTGTTTAGGGACCAAAATTTGTGTTTCCTTTTAAAAGACTATATCCTGTTCACAGCTGAACGTTCAGAACTTTGGTCGAAAGACTGTTTTCACATGAAAGCCATGAATACCTTTCAGGTGTGGCCAGGAGCAGGAAGTCGATATTTTCCCCAGATTACTACTGACTCAGTCCCGTTTGCTGTCCATTCACACCTCACCACCAAGGCCACCTTTTATCATTAAGTACCTAAAGAGAATGTTTATTTTATCTTATCAACAATTTCTTGTCCCTGTTTTGAGGTATGGCAGATTCAAAGTGAAGACTCTTTTTGATCTATACATCAAGATGTGCATAGGTTTGTAGATGTTCTGATAGGTGAAGGCTGCAGTTTCGCATTCGAAACCTGAGTTTACACACGTCACTGGTGGAGAAATTCCAGCCTCTTAGGTTAAATGACCATGTAAAGGAACCACGCTGGACTGTGGATCTCAGAGTTCACGGTTGGGTTGAGTCATGTTGGAATGCGTACCTCCCTCTAGTGCACAACTGCTCTGTTTTGTCTCTTTTTTTTTGTGTGAAGCCCCTGTGTTTACCTTTCACACATTGTGAAACCCTTTATTTTTTTAAAGCCCACTGCCCCACCCCTACGCTACGCACATATTCATGGTCCTTTGTGTTTGCCCTTGCAAATCCTCGGGTGGGTGACTTCACCACTGAGATACAGAAGGACTTTGAACAGGGCATTGTGAAAAAAGAGCTGGCAGGCCGTGACATGAGTGGCACTCGTGTGTATTAACTGCTATGCTCCAGAGCAGCAATCAATCATATCGCAAGTTAGGTCACATATACCAGCGGAAAAACATGATTACTCCCGTTTTTTACAACGCAACTGTGCCACAGGACAGTCCACTTCATACCTCTTCGCCTTTCAATCCAGTTCAGAAATAAAAGCATAATAACAGTATGAGTGAAGGCACCCGTCTGTGTCCAAAAACACAGTGTCCCAGCCGTTCCCCCGTGTTGTCCCAGCCGTTCCCCCGTGTTGTCCCAGCACTCCCCCGTGTTGTCCCAGCCGTTCCCCCGTGTTGTCCCAGCACTCCCCCGTTATAAGAGTTGCGAAAGCAGGACAGAGCCCATGGCGCATAGGCAGACACCCGACAACGTGACGGCCCATTCGCCGGCAGGCTGGGCGCGGCGTCCGCGGCCTGGGATCCCGGCGAGCCGCCCCGACCGCTCAGCGACCGCATCCAGCCAGCCTACAGCATCAGCCTGGTCTCGACGGGCCAGCACTCTGTTGGGGGCGCCTTCGGAATCCGTGCCCCGTCCCCGGAGAACCTGAGCAGCTACAGAAAAGGGTGCTAGTTATTAGCCATCGTTGGCAAAGCATGAGGAAAATTTCAATGAACCTCTTGGGAGAATGGAAACATCGCCACCATGTGGCATAAATAACAAATAATAAGAATAATAAGCCATCACATTTCAGCCATCACATTTCCTGGGCTTTTATGTACCCACGATGACGAGCTGAAATGGAACTCACTGTAACAAAGACTTCTTCAGTAAAATGTTTTAGCTACAGGCAGCTGGAGTGGTCAACGGGATCACTTACTTATGGCCCCCGTGATTCTTTGTATCACAATGGAGAGCAGACTTGTAATGACAATGCTGCCCACAACATAGACCTGAAGGGCAAACAAACCGTTAAAAAATTATAATTGCACTGGGTTATTTGAACGATGGGAAGAGACAGGCACCATTGTGTCAAGTGACTGAGGATTTTCCTACCAACGCCGAGTACACAGGGTCCTGAATTAATTTCCTCCAGGCTCCACCCAGGTGAAGCTTGAAGAGGGCTAAAGAGCAAGGTGACAGGTCCTCCATGTCCTCAAGTTCCCTGCAACTGGAGGTACATCCGAAGCAAACCGTATTCACTGATGAGCTTCATTTACTCTTGAAGCATGATTTCATACAAGCAAGGTGTACATCAGTCAGGCTCTGGGATCCGTATGAACACAGAGGATCAAGTCACAGTGGATTAAGTAAGCCTTTCAGAAAGGATTACAAAGGCAGGAAGACACTTATTCTGTTCCCTTGAGGTAGCAACCTGTTGGCAACATATTGTTCTAAACTAAATCCTATCAACAAGAGGTCAAATTTTCGTGGGGGGATTAAAATGGCTAAGGATTTGATAGAAAACTCATCTTATTTACTGAATGTTTACAATTATTGAGGGGGAAACCAGCAACATCCTGGACTGTGTACTTAGAAACATCCGGTCGGAGGTCCAGCGCCACAAATCCTTAGGCTACACTTCTGCACAATGGGCTGCAGCAAATACACAATTTATAAATGATTGCTAATGATTGCTAACATGTGGTTAGCATAATACCGTTGATAGAGTTTCTCCAAGACCACACGCCTGTCCGTTTGATCCAGTTTTGTGATGTTCAAATCTTCTAGATTCTTGTCTGGAACATCAAGTCCTGCTTCAATCATGGCTGCCAGGTTGAAAATTCCCTAAAGGTCCAATATATGAAGCAGATAAACAGGCAAGACTATAAGCTGGCAGTAAAATCTGGTTAGCATTGCTATCAACCCAGCCTGTAAATATTCACTGAAAACTGGCTAACGTTGCTATCAACCCAGCCTGTAAATATTCACTGAAAGCTGGCTAACGTTGCCATCAACCCAGCCTGTAAATATTCACTGAAAACTGGCTAACGTTGCCATCAACCCAGCCTGTAAATATTCACTGAAAACTGGCTAACGTTGTCATCAACCCAGCCTGTAAATATTTACTGAAAACTGGCTAACGTTGCTATCAACCCAGCCTGTAAATATTTACTGAAAACTGGCTAACGTTGTTTTAAAAAAAAGTCCAGCTGTATAAATTGATGAATGTAGAAATGTAAGCTCTGTAAGTCGCTTTGGATAAAAGCGTCTGCTAAGCAACAAAAATGTCAAAATGTAAAACTGGCAAATATCGCTATAAACTACGCTCTAATAGGGGTTCCAACAGTCCCATATATGCCGGTTATACCGTTTAAAAAAAATACTCTATTGTTAAAAAGTGTTTAAATAAAAAAATCCGCCCATATTTGGGAAATGGAATGTTGGCAACCAAAGGCTATAAAGCCGCTCTTGCCAAATTTTAAGCATGTGTGGAAAGCGAACGGGTGTTGGGTGGGCGGCTGTCAGAAACGCATGTGCAGCCTAGCGTTCCCGTGAGAGGGCCCAATGATACGTAACATCTCTCCATCTCCTGTTTGGGGTTAACAGGGGCCTGGGCAGAAGGTGGTTTACCTGAGGGCTCCTGGCGAGGGCTGCCCTGGTGTACATCAGCATGGACAGCGCAACGTTCTGGGACTGGTTACCGTGTCCGTGGTAGAAATAGTCACCCATTTTCAGGAACCCTGGTGTGGGGCAGGACCACAAAGTTAGCCCCTGGCCCCAGGTTCATAATATTCTGTGGCTGTCCATCAAACTCAGAACCGCCCTACTAAAGTGAGCCTAGCCCAGGCACCTGGGAGCGGCACGCACCTGCAGTAAGTGATCAACTGGAAGAACGGGACTCACCGGACGGGTGGGGGAAGAGATTATAGGTGGAGTAGTTGTAATATCGCAATCCACAGGTGTAGGGCAGCCCCAGCTCCTGGTGTGAGCAGGATATATAAAAAGACACAATGGTTCAGAGTCACTGGAAGGAATGCTGGTTTGGTTTTAGACGTTTACAAAGGCGGCCACTCATGTCCAGCCCCTTTTCTCAAGGGATCAACAGCACTGTCACCCACAGGTTGTGATCACTACAGTACCTTCACTGATGTTTCTCCTTACCCATGCCTGAACACTACAGTGGGCTCATGTGTACCTTCACAGATGTTTCGCCTTACCCATGCCTGAACACAAAAGTGGGCTCATGTGTACCTTCACAGATGTTTCTCCTTACCCATGCCTGAACACAAATGTGGGCTCATGTGTACCTTCACAGATGTTTCTCCTCACCCATGCCTGAACACTATAGGGGGCTCACGTGTACCTTCACAGATGTTTCTCCTCACCCATGCCTGAACACTACAGTGGGCTCACATGTACCTTCACAGATGTTTCTCCTCACCCATGCCTGAACACTATAGTGGGCTCACGTGTACCTTCACAGATGTTTCTCCTCACCCATGCCTGAACACTACAGTGGGCTCACGTGTACCTTCACAGATGTTTCTCCTTACCCATGCCTGAACACTACAGTGGGCTTAGTCTTAATGGAGAATTACAGGCAACTCCATCAGAACTGCTCCTGAAAGTGAAGATTCTGCAGTCTTTGTCTCATTACCTCACACAGGTGGCCGGCGTTGTTTTGGGCCACGCCTAGACCTGTCTCAGCTGCAAGCAGGTAACTCAAAAGTGATTCCTCCCTTCAAAATGAAAATAAAAAACCAGTGATGCACAAAACAACCCTAATGTGTCCCTAACACACATCCATGAGGCAGGGTCGGGCCCTTCCTCAAGATACAAACTAATTCATGTTTGCTTTTCCTGTTTTAAATCATAGCTGTCACAGAACACATTGCAACCATCACGCAGCGAGTTATATTTGGTGAGGTACTGGTTTGAATCCCAGTAGGTGCGCTGTTTTTTCACCCTGAAACAAGATATGTAACCTGAACCGTTCTACTGAAGATCCAGCTGTGTCCCAGGCAGAACAGCAGAACATCCAGATGTGTTATGTATGCAGGTGGCTCAACATAAGTGCACCCACTCAGACAGATGACTGTAATCGTTTGGCTTCTAACTGGATAAATAACACCCCTAATGAGTTTGGATTTCTCAGTTTCTGGCCCCCAGGTTCCTCCTGATGTGGATTTTGGGTTTTCCAGGACACTGTTGACGGGCTCTTTTTGCTTACCGGGACCCCTGGAGATATGCATTGACAGCCTTCCTGAGGACGTAGCCAAGGTAACCGTTGTCGTCACAGACGCGTTTCAGCAGGCTGGAGGGAGAGAGGAGACGCTCAGGGAACACTGGTGACCACTGATTCACAGACCTTCATTGATAAAACATAGCAGGTAATAAAGCCCCTTTCCCTCAACATCATAGCATCATTTGTTGCTACTTATCAGTTGTTGTTTGTGGGTGGGTTAATGCTAAAACAAACAGATAAAATAAGTCCTTGACGATACTTCTGAGGCAGAACAGCCGATCATTGGACACGCCCCTTGTTCTGCCCACAAAGAATGACATTACACATGACATCACCCATCTCTAACCCATGTCAAGCCACACCCACTCCCTGCTTTAGCCCTTTCATTTGCTAGTGTTAACAGTCCAACCCGACTCCACCAATCGCCCTTACAGGACGGCTGTCTCGGGCTGACGGGGAACATCGGGCAGGTTTCCAGAGGCCAGGTACCAGGCGGTCTCCACCGAGGCGTCCATGTGCCCGGAGGCTGCTGCTCTCTGGAAGTGCTGGAAGGCTGCAGTCTGTGGGTGCAACCAGACACAGGTGATGCAGAGGCACAGACACAGGTGATGCAGAGGAGCACACACAGGTGATGCAGAGGCACAGACACAGGTGATGCAGAGGCACACACACACAGGTGATGCAGAGGCACAGACACAGGTGATTCAGAGGCACACACACAGGTGATGCAGAGGCACAGACACAGGTGATGCAGAGGCACACACATAGGTGATGCAGAGGCGCACACACAGGTGATGCAGAGGCACAGACACAGGTGATGCAGAGGCACAGACAAGTGATGCAGAGGAGCACACACAGGTGATGCAGAGGCACAGACACAGGTGATGCAGAGGCACAGACAAGTGATGCAGAGAAACAGACACACATCCGTACTTATAAATTCACAGAATTTCCACCCTATGGAGTGTAAACTGATACACAATGATACCCAGATGATGTAGGTACCTGGTTCTTCCCTGGCTTTCCTGGATAGTGGCCATTCAGGTGAAAAACACCCAGATTATAGATGGCGTCCTTGCTCCCGTTCAGGGCCGCTTGCTCAAAGAACTTCACGGCCGTTGCGTTGTCCACCATGAACGTGCTGTAGTACCACCCCATTCCATTAAGTGCTTCCAAATTGCCCTGGAGAACAGGAAACACACCCATACACACATACACATGCATACACGTACCCACACAGCCACACATACAAACAGACGCAAACATGCATACATGCAAAACACACACAAAGAAGTTAAGAATTTTATATATATATATAAACAGAATAACTAAAACGCCAGATCTTAAATCCCTACCATGAAAATTTATGTGCACCAAATATTCACCAGCGTTTCCACACACACACACACACACTCACACACACACTCCACACACAGAGACTCTCACACACACACACTCACACACAGAGACTCTCACACACACACACAGAGACTCTCACACACACACACAAACCATTGCCGCTGCCTTCTCCATCAGCTGACGACCCAGAGTTCTGTTCTTCTTCACCCCCTGGCCCTTGAGACAGAGACAAGACATGTTGCGACTGGGCCACAGTGGTCCACAGTCACTGCAAACGCTTACAGAAAGACATCTGTAGCGAGTTATAAGAGCTCCCATTACATGGGGCTTAAGAAATCATCACTCGAACTGAGCACTAAAACTGAACAGACGCAGTGTTTAACAAATACAACTTTATTTCAAAATACACGCATCAATTATTCAGAAGGTATCATGCATTATGTATACCTTTTTCTACAGGATATACATAAAGCGCAAGGCACCTACCCTCAGTAACAGGATGGAATAGTCATACATTGCCCGGGGGTCTGTCATCTTCATAGCGCTCTCGGCATACCACTTCAGAGCACTTCCTACGTCCTTGGAGACGCCATTCTGCCCCCAGAAGAGCATCCTCGCCAGCGCTTTCTGCGTTGGGGAAACAGTGAGCTCCTTTCAGGCACAATCTCGGTTGGGTTATTTATTCACTCAGCAGGCGCTCGGATTGAACAGGTTGTCCTTTAGTGCGGCTGGGTTTACCCTGGAGCATCACAGGTTAACTGCCTTGCTCAGGGATACAATAGCAGTGTCCCTGCAGGGATCTGAAACCTTAACCAACACAAGAAAAAAAAAACCGTCTACCTGGGATTCCAAGTCTCCTCGTTCAGCCTGGAATTTAAGGAACTGAAATACATCCTTCCCCTCGTCAGTTTGGCCTCTGAGGGCTCCCTCGTCTGTCAGATGGATATACTCCGTTGTATATTGCTAGGGAGAACACGTCACATAAGATCAGGCGCTACCGACGTTGAGCGCACCTTTTCTGGGAGCGATGCACATACCTGGGTGTCCTGCACTTCATGGCGATCTACACAGGTCTGCCGGCCCACGTTGCTGTAGTAGCTGTACGCCACGTCGTGGTCTTTGGGGAACGCGTCAAGTCCCTGGCTGTGCTTGTAGCCCAGGTGCATGAGGGACAGGCGATGGTCCGCCTGAGCACCAATCAGGCTGTAGACGTGACCCTGAGACACCAATCAGACAGCTGCAGCATCGTCAAAACCACAAAAAAAAGTTACACCGCGCACTTGGGTCAGAGCAAAGACGCTGTTCTGCGGAACTGGCTCATTACGTGGGGCTACAGAACAATAGCAGTAACTCTACATACTGAAACAGTGACTCTTAGGTCAGCAGTGAAACAGTGACTCTTAGGTTAGAAATGAACAGGGAGTCTTAGGGCAGTACTGAAGGAGCGACGTTTAGGTCAGCAGTGAAACAGTGACTCTTAGGTC
>JAOYSI010009553.1:2396-29904 GCA_025775065.1 Hiodon alosoides | reverse complement strand
ACAGAACTGTGAAGATGAATGGATGAGGTTACTGTACGTTACATTGTACCTGCAGACAGAACTGTGAAGATGAATGGTCACTGTACGTTACATTTTTCTTATATACAGAACTGTGAAGATGAATGGTCACTGTACGTTACATTGTTCCTACAGACAGAACTGTGAAGATGAATGGATGAGGTTACTGTACGTTACATTGTACCTGCAGACAGAACTGTGAAGATGAATGGATGAGGTTACTGTACGTTACATTGTTCCTACAGACAGAACTGTGATGATGAATGGATGGGGTTACTGTACATTACATTTTTCTTATATACAGAACTGTGAAGATGAATGGATGAGGTTACTGTACGTTACATTGTACCTGCAGATGGAACTGTGTGAAAATGACCAGATGAATGGATGGGGTCACTGTACGTTACATTGTACCTGCAGACAGAACTGTGAAGATGAATGGATGAGGTTACTGTACGTTACATTGTACCTGCAGACGGAACTGTGTGAAAATGACCAGATGAATGGATGAGGTCACTGTACGTTGCAGTGCACCTACAGACGGAACTGTGTGAAAATGACCAGATGAATGGATGAGGTCACTGTATGTTGCAGTGCACCTACAGCCGGAACTGTGTGAAAATTATCAGATGAATGGATGAGGTCACTGTACGCTGCAGTGCACCTACAGACGGAACTGTGTGAAAATGACCAGATGAATGGATGAGGTCACTGTACGCTGCAGTGCACCTACAGACGGAACTGTGTGAAGATGACCAGATGAACAGACTACATTTCTAATGCTCTTTCTCCTCCCGTCTGTGGTTCTCCTTGTTCTCCTCACCCCTAGCTCTTCTGCTCCATGTCTGCCACTTTCACCCTCAACTTCTTCCGCTCGGGGATCAACTACAGGAAGTGGGGGTCCTTCCAGCTTCCCGGGCTGCTTAACTTTGGGGAGTTCAAGGTGAAGTGTGAGGCCGTCGTCCTCTCCCTCTTCTGTAAGTGGGCTGGAGTTGCTGTTGGCATGCCGGTGTGTTTCTGTGTCGCACAGTGTCCGGATGTGGATAAGAACTGCCACCTGTGGACAGTGGTGGATCTGGCGGCCTTTGTGCTGATGGGCGTGGTGGGGGGTCTCCTAGGCGCCCTTTTCAATTGCATAAACAAGAGGCTGGCCAGGTACCGCATGAGGAACGTGCATCCCAAAGCCAAGTTTGTCAGGTACCGTCTAAAACCACCCACCCACCGTACACGGCCGCCACCTACTTTCAGTTACCCATTAGCTACTCCATTTAACTGGGAAACATCTCTCCCCGCTTTTTTATTTACTTCTGGGCCTGTGTGAACCGCCCCTCTCCCAGGGTGTTGGAGAGTCTCTTGGTCTCCCTTGTGACGACGGTGGTGATATTCGTGGCCTCTATGACTCTGGGGGAGTGTCGAGACCTGTTCTCCCCGACGTCCAACGCCACTGTCGCCGCACAGGTCAGTCTCTGTTAATGTGGCTGTCGTTCAGGTATACGGGGATGATGAAACGCTGATGCTAGGCTGTCCAAACTTGCTCTGTTGAAATTGATTTTGGGTAAAAACGTACCTGTAAATGCATTTACCATTTTCTAGTGAAACACCATGTTGGGTCAAATAAATATATATTTTTTTTAAATATTGTATATTGCAGGTTTCTGTTAATGAAGACATTAACTCCACCATAAAGCAGTTCTTTTGCCCCAATAAGACCTACAACGACATGGCAACTCTTTTTTTCAATCCCCAAGAAGTGGCCATACATCAGCTTTTCCACCAGGACGGTGAGAGCCGTGCACGTGTACGGGCACACGCACGCAGACATGCGCGTGCACGCGCGCACGCACACGTCGACACACACATTTGCTGAGACGCATGCTTGCGTCCGTGAGTCTTCTGTCGCGTGCAGGACATGGGACTTGTTTAAAAACAGACTCTCTCTCTCTCTCTGCCTGTTTGTGGTACGTTCCCTGTCTATTCTCCAAGCTTGCCCTCCTGTATTTCAGGCAGCTTCAGCCCGGTGACTCTGACCATTTTCTTCGCTCTCTACTTCCTGCTGGCCTGTTGGACGTACGGAGTGTCGGTACCCAGTGGTCTCTTCGTCCCCTCCCTGCTCTGCGGAGCCGCTTTTGGGCGCCTCGTGGCTAACGTCCTCAAAATGTGAGCTTGTGACTGAGGCGTGGGCAAGCACCTGACCCCAGTTATGCGTTGTAGAGACATCCACTGTAGCTATCAAAGGCGCTCTTTCCCGTCGTGTGGTTGGGTAATGTTTGCTCTCTCCCGTTTCCCGTCGTGTGGTTGGGTAATATCCGCTCTTTCCCGTTGTGTAGTTGGGTAATGTTCAGGTAAAATGATTGTCTTGGTAGCAGTGAAGACGAGATGGAATGAAACCTCTTCAGCCTCCCACAAAGGTTTTACGACGTGGTTCCCCTGTTCTCTTCTCCCTCCCACAGTAACCTTGGCATGGACATATACTCTGGAACCTTTGCCCTGATCGGGGCAGCTGCCTTTCTTGGGGGTGTCGTCCGAATGACCATCAGTCTCACTGTCATTCTTATCGAATCCACCAATGAAATCACGTACGGACTTCCCATCATGGTCACCCTAATGGTAGGCATTTAAAAAGGCTGACAAGTGTGACAAGTGTGGTTAACAAATTTAGAAACATCCCAAGATCTTCTGAATCCTCCCCCCCCCCCCCAGCCTTATTTAAGTATTTAATGCACATCATCAAGCTTTTCGGGGGACCATGATTTGAAGGGATTCCTTCTTTGCAGTCCACTGAAAGACGCTTCAGCTCAGTGTGTGTTTTTCAGGTGGCGAAATGGACCGGGGATTTCTTCAACGAAGGGATTTACGACATCCACATCCGGCTGAGGGGAGTGCCGCTTTTGGAGTGGGAGACGGAGGTGGAGATGGACAAGTGAGGAGAGCCACTTCCCTCCCCCTTCCTTTCGCCCGCGCGCGGGGTTGCGTGCCAACGCCGGTGACTCTCTGCTCTTTTTTTGTCTCAGACTGACGGCCAGTGACATCATGGAACCCAACCTGACCTATGTGTACCCCCACACCCGTATCCAGTCTCTGGTTAGCATCCTGAGGACCACCGTGTACCACGCCTTCCCCGTGGTGACCGAGAACCGGGACAACGAGAAAGAGTTCATGAAGGGCAACATCCTCATTAGCAACAACATCAGATTCAAGGTAGTACCGCGTCTGTACACCGGGTGGAGCCATTTCTTTGTACATGACAGCAATGCATTCCCTTCTCTCCCACAACCACAATTGCTGCTGAAATGGATGAAAGGATTGGCTCACTGCAGGTGCCACACTGCAGGTGCCACACTGCAGGTGCCACACTGCAGGTGCCACACTGCAGGTGCCCCACAGCACATTTGTTAGGCCTATAGCCCTGGGACTGAACCCCACCTCGCTGTCCTGCAGAAGACCAGCGTCCTGACCCGAGCTGGAGAGCAGCGACGTCGCTGCCAGTCCATGAAGTCCTACCCGTCCAGCGAGCTGCGAAACATGTGTGATGAGCGAGGGGTCAGCCAGCCTGCTGAAGAAGGCCAGGATATCCTACAACAGATGCTGGAGAGGAGGTCAGGAGAAAGCTGCCCAGATGTTCTTCAGATGTCTATTGTCTATACAAGGGACTTTGAATTCACAGCTGCTGCATTCATTTTTTCTGGTTACTCACTTATAGACATGTACCCTACCCAAACCTGTACCCTGACCAGTCCCCCAGTGAGGAATGGACCATGGAAGAGCGTTTCCGGCCACTTACCTTTCATGGTCTTATCCTCCGGTCTCAGCTGGTCAACCTGCTGATCCGCGGCGTCTGTTACGCCGAGAACCAGTCGGTCAGTATCTCCTGCGTGTCTGTCCTGAGGTGGGTGTGGGAGAAGTCTGTATCTCCTGCAAGTCTGTCCTGAGGTGGGTGTGGGAGAAGTTTGTATCTCCTGTATGTCTGTCTGTCTGTCCTGATGTTGGTGTGTGAGTGAAGTCTGTATCTCCTGCATGTCTGTCCTGAGGTGGGTGTATGGGCGAAGTCTGTATCTCCTGTATGTCTGTCCTGAGGTGGGTGTGGGAGAAGTCTGTATCTCCTGTATGTCTGTCCTGAGGTGGGTATGGGAGAAGTCAGTATCTCCTGTATGTCTGTCCTGAGGTGGGTGTGGGAGAAGTCTGTATCTCCTGTATGTCTGTACTGAGGTGGGTGTGGGTGAAGTCTGTATGTCTGTCCTGAGGTGGGTGTGGGTGAAGTCAGTATGTCTGACCTGAGGTGGGTGTGGGTGAAGTCAGTATGTCTGACCTGAGGTGGGTGAAGTCAGTATGTCTGTACTGAGGTGGGTGTGGGTGTGGGTGAAGTAAGTATGTCTGTACTGAGGTGGGTGTGGGTGAAGTCTGTATGTCTGCACTGAGGTGGGGGTGGGTGAAGTCTGTATGTCTGTACTGAGGTGGGGGTGGGTGAAGTCTGTATGTCTGTACTGAGGTGGGTGTGGGTGTGGGTGAAGTCAGTATGTCTGTACTGAGGTGGGTGTGGGTGAAGTCAGTATTGATCTCCTTTGATTTCTGGCAGAGTGCCACTCAGCCCAGGCTGTCACACGGTGAGATGACGGAGGACTACCCCCGTTTCCCCGACATCCATGACCTGGACCTGGCCCTGCTCAACCCACGCATGATTGTGGTATGTCGCGGCAGGGCTAGTCATTGTCTCCAGCACAAGGATTGTCTTCTCTCCTGCTCCGAAGTTTCCGATGTGTGCCTTTGTTTTATTCATCTTTATTCCTTTCTGCCCTCAGGACGTAACTCCGTACATGAACCCGTGCCCCTACACGGTCTCCCCAAACACACATGTGTCCCAGGTGTTCAACCTTTTCCGGACCATGGGCCTCCGCCACCTCCCTGTGGTCAACGCTGTTGGAGAGGTAGTGATTGTGACCGTGGGGTGGAGAGAGCCTGTCTGTGTGACGGCATTGGGAACGTGCGTTCAGATACTATAAGGGCTCCAACACTTGCAGACTACGCTCACACGAATGTGTTCATTTCTCTTACCAAAATAAGATTAAGTCCATCATTTGCATCAGTCAGCGTTGACATTCTGCAGTCTGAAAATTCCATCCATTTATCTTAGGTTCAGCAGTTAGTTAGCAAAGCTCAAAACATGGGTTTAAAAAAAAAAAAAAAATGTATTTACTTCACCTGTGTCTCTCTTTCAGATTGTGGGGATAATCACCAGACACAATTTAACCCACGAGTTTCTCACGGCCAAACTCAGGCAACACTACATCACCATCTGACCTTCCTGTCCTGTCACCTTTCTGAAAGAGCGCTCCTTGTTTGGGAGCAGAACAAAGGGGCCAAGCGATATCCCAGAAACCCCGTCTCACGCCACGGCTGCACAGTGTCTCGCCCCTCCCCATCACATCAAGGAGACTCTATGAACAGGAGTTGATTGGTTGTGTGTCATCAATGTGTTTTAAAACAAGAGTGCACATGATTCCATTGTCACAAGTCCACTGTGAAGTGACCTACAAATCTGTCCTGTGGTTTTCCGTTGGACTTTTGTGCATTATCACTTCTGCGCTTTCATTTGGACTTTTTACTGTATATTAATTTTTATTTTCATTTCGATTAACATGTTTATCGCTGCACTGAGATCATTTTAACCGGTGCCATTTTCTTACCAGGGTTTGATGAAATAATATTTTATGTTATAAAAAAATTTGGGACCACACTGAAAACATCAGACATGGGGCATTATACAAGATAAGGCTGGATGCCTGTTCAGAGCTTGTCGGTTGTTCAACAGTACTCTGAGTGTTTTATGATCTTCGTTCTAGCTGTGTTGACGGAACCCTGTTAGTGTTAATGTATGGACGATCTTCTCCTCCGCGATGTTTCGTTCCGTTTTAAAAGCAAGCGAACCAATCAAATGAGTCCGGCACCTGTTTTGGACGGAGGTGAACACCCTTCCAGAGACAGGGGTCTCTCTGACACCCTTAGTTTAAGTGCATTAGAGGCATAGCATGGGCGTTCACAGGAACCCCATCTCATTATCTGATCCTTTTTATATCCTCGAACCCGTGCGGTTAGCACTGCCATGGTGACCGGTGACGCAATCCCTGGGATGCCATGGTAGATGCGTGGAGACAGAAGCAGGATCCATCTGAGGTTTTTAACACAAAATCAAATGGAACTTCAGGGATCCGTATACATTTTGAAAATAAATGTAAACAAGTTACTGGCACATAAACTACAACGTTAAACATTCCTTTTTTTTTTTCCCTTGTATTAATGTGTAATGCATGCATCATATATTTATTGTTTTTAACGTTTGCTTCATATTGCAGCTGAACTGTGAAGAGCTTTAAATTGCTATCCATATATTAAGAATGAATGTGGTCATAAGGAATAAGAATGAAGATTCTGTGCGATTATTGCACCTGGCTGTAGTCATTTAGAATTCAGTTTTCTGTCATGCATTAGCCTCTACAATGACCAGTTACGGTTTCCCTACGCAGATCTATAGCAGCAACTACAACATGTGGATATGTTTTCTATCATTTTCAGTGTTAGGAACCGCAAATATGTTTGCCAAATGATAATGTGACAAACCTGTAATTAGTTTGGCCAGCCTGCCATTTTGCACTGAGATTGATTAGTAACGTCTTTCCTTTTTACACACATGCTTAGATGGACGGGTGTGAAACTGCTCTCTGATCACACGGAGAAAATGGCGTGAAGACCGCTGTCCTGTGCCTTGACTTCCTTCGTTCAATAAAACAAAAATATCTGTTGGCAAAAATAACGTGTCAAAACTAGGAGTGTAAAACCAACGAGACAATATAGGAGTAATGCGGGTCGCTCCTGTTCGGATTGTTTCCAGTGGAAATGAAAGGAGGGAACTGTTCTAAGAGTGTGGCAAAGTTTCCCCAGTGCCGTGTTTGGCACTAGCTAGCCTCGTGCTAGTTTATCTGTCCGTCGGTGTAGGTGATGACATCACTCAGCGTTTATGTTCCTTCACTAAGATACGTTAACATAGTGTTTCTTTCATTACTCAGTGCATTGTAGCAAGCGTGACTGTGACAGTGGTGTTCTGACTGGGAATTCTAGAAGGTCTGGAAGGTCTTGGCAGACACATGAACACCAAAGGCCACCCCCACCAGAGGACTTACTGGACTTTTTAACAAACAAAAGAGCATCGTTTCAACTAGAATGTCTAGCCCGGCCTGTAGTAATTGTTCCTAGCAGGCCGAAGGACTGCTGCCTGGTAATGAGATGTGCGTGTAATGTATTCTGATATAGCCGATGTGGAACATTTGAAGAGAACCTGGACCCTTTTTTCCAGCAGTGGAAAGAGCTGTGTGGGCATGGTAATGCTCTGGTAATTATGTGGGCGTTTTCCCCTACAGTGGAACATCGAGCCTGGTGCCGATTTTTGCGTTTTCCTGTCCGGGCTGATGCACCTGGATCCCCTGCCTGAATCGGACCGGTAAGCCTCCCGATCCTGCCTAAACTGGCCTCTAAAGCAGTCAGTGGGTCAGCGTTCGCCAGCCTGCCAGGGCCTCCTGTTAAGTCATCATTACGGTACTCCTGGACCGGGCCTAATCAGTGTTGAGAAATGTAATGGGACAAGGACGTGAGACTTGAGTGGCAGAGCGTCACCTGGACATGACATATGACGTCACCTGATTCTTCCTGCCTGTCCAAACGGATTGGCCACAGACACATGCAACTGAGGAGGGCGTGCTTTTTGTTTTCGGAGGTTAGTTTATTTAGAGGCTTTTTATCAGTCGACACTTAACGCTAATGTCGCTAATGGGTCCATTTGTGAAATTAAATGTTGAAAATGCATAAAAATAAACGTACAGAGAGTAAAACATTGTAACTTGGGTCCAGCGTTGTTTGTATGTGAACATTAACATTGAATACACAAGGCTTGGTGAATGCACATACCCCGTTTTTTTGTTTTTAAGTATTGTTTTGATTTTAGCTTCCAGAGGGTGTAAGAGGCAGGTAAAATTCAATTATTCTGTTAATGGTACAGCCTGTGGTGAAACAAATATATCAACATTGATTTAGCTTTTGATGCATTCAGATGCTAACTGAAATCTTTTTACTAGCCGTCATTGGCAAAGGTTGCACTGAATTAAATCTATTTACCGAGCTTCAGTGTGGTTACCATACACGTTGGGTAAAGGCTTTCATTTTAAATTCAAGGCTCTTTCTCTCAAACACATTTTTGGCTTTGTGTAAAATTTATTAAGGATTTTTATGACAAATGGGCGTATATTTAAGTTAAAAAATAATAACTCTGTGTACTGTCAGAAACCTACGCAGTGGGGTTAAAACTAGAGCCAGTATGGGGTGTGGTGGTTAAGCGATTAAAACTCAATATAACTGGCATATATAACTGGGGGGCTGCTGTTGTAGCTTATGGAACAGTACATAACCAGAATTTATGAATATATTTTTAAGTATGTATTTTTATGTATCTGCAGAACAACTGGACAATGTAAAAATGTCAAGAAAGCTTTGGTTCTAATTCATATTGTGATTCCAAACTGTACACCAGATAAAACAAAGTAAAATATCCAGTCATTTGTAAAGAGGTATTTGAACTCAAATATTGGACTAAAAAATGTGTGTTTTTTTTTGCCGTACTTAAATGGAACGTATTTGGTAACAGACCAGTGTTTCAGACGTTACAAGTAATCGCTATTACCATGGAATTTTCATGTCACTACCAGCTGTCTGTATTTAGCGGTGACCTTTCCCCAGTGTTTATGTGGTAGAAAATGTAAAATGATCTAACTGTAGTCTGCTAGATGCATGATCCATGATGGAATCAGTACATTCATCATGGGTTGCCTACAGAGGAAGGAGTTGTCAATGAGGTTCTAGTCAGGTTCACACGCTGAAACACATTCTGTCAGGATCCTTGTATTCGGGCAGCTATTTAAATGAAAAACGTACCTTGTAACGGGCTGTTTTATTTGTCCAGGTGTTTAGTGTAGTGCAGTTATTCTTATTTTGTCCCGTCTTTGGTCACTAGAGAAGTTTGTTTACTACCGTGGATTGAACAATTTAAATATGCTAACCTTACACGTGTTGAGCCATCAATGTGAAGGATTGACTCCTGTTATATTTCAATATAACTGAGTTTGTGTTTGGGTTAGATGTTTCGCTATCCTGCTGAACTGCAATGTGCTCGAGCTTCTCCAGGGCGATTAGAAAAACGCAGACAATGTGGGGAACATAGCCTCTGTGTTTGACGCACACCATGCGAAAGTCGGTGGAGCGTGAAGGTCTGACAGGGAAGACGGTCTAAATGATTTATGCAAAGTGGCTAGCTACCCAGGTGGAGAAGACAAATTGAGCTGCGACGTTTTGCGTATATAAATGTCACTTCTCGATAACCAGGGCACAAATGTTTTACACCCCAGTATGTGAATGCCAGCCCTTGCTGGCTTTATATTTTATTTGCTGTCTACGCCTCAGCTGACGCGGCTGTGGAGCAGATCTTGGATGACTCTCCCCACCAGGTACGACAGGTCATTGTCGCTTCCACTCTAATTAGGACGGAGAGCAGAGTCCGGTCGGAGCCGCAGAGAGTAATCCGAGATGCTAACCTGAGGTAGGCGTAGAGCAGGTGCTTCTGAAAGGAGTAGTGCATTTGAATATAAATGTTATTTAATCTAGCTCGACCAGCAGAAAAAGGTGTTCAGGTAAAAAAAAAACCAAAAAAAAAAAAACTGTATTTATGTTGTTTTATACGTTAAGTGAATTATTTGTTTAAAGAGTGTTTGCTCAGTGACGTTTGGCAACGGACACATCGCTAGCTTTCTAAAATGTTGACGGTTCTTCCACTGTTCCTCAACAGAGAGGAAAGATGATGATGGAGAGGTATCTGCCATTTCTAATCTTCACAATCAGTCCCATGTGTTTTGTGTCAAGCTTAGAAGCCTGTCCTAAAGGCCGGGATCCTTTCATCGTTACCCAACGTATGAAACATAACCAGGAATTTAGCGTGACTGAAAGTGTTTTTTATTTATGTGAAATGACAGGATTGAGTACTTCCCAGTCTGGTCAAAATTGACATTTTTCACAGAGCCATCATTATTTCTCTGATTCCAAGTCAGTAATAATACTTACAGTATATATTATCGTACTTATATTATAGCACTGTTAGCAAAGTGTGTTAACAGCAGCTTCCTATTGTTTTTACAGAAGAAACACAGAACATACCTCCTACAGGACTGCAATCCAGACCCCGAGAGGGTCCGATTCTCCCAATTCTGGCACCAAAGCACCCAGAGCACGATGCACAAGAGGACATGAGTAAATCCAGCAGCCAGCTCCTCTGAGCCGGGTCACTCTCCTCCCGGGTCACTCTCCTCCCGGGTCGCTCTCCATCCGGGTCGCTCTCCATCCGGGTCACTCCCATTAGAAGCCGGCCTCTGTGCACCCCTCTCCTTGTCTCACTCTGGACTCAATGGGCCCTCTGCACCCCTCTCCTTGTCTCACTCTGGACTCACTGGGCCCTCTGTGCACCCCTCTCCTTGTCTCACTCTGGACTCACTGGGCCTCTGTGCACCCCTCTCCTTGTCTCACTCTGGACTCACTGGGCCCTCTGCACCCCTGTCCTTGTCTCACTCTGGACTCACTGGGCCTCTGTGCACCCCTCTCCTTGTCTCACTCTGATCTCACTGGGCCCTCTGTGCACCCCTCTCCTTGTCTCACTCTGGACTCACTGGGCCTCTGTGCACCCCTGTCCTTGTCCCACTCAGACTGGCTGATCTCTGCTCTGTGTCTGGTTTAACATCCACGTAATCCAAAGACCTTTCAGCAGGCTCGCCGCCAGCCAGTCTCCTGCAACTCCTACAGCAGCCTCTGCATGGAGAGATGGGCCTTTTACATCCCCGCATTTTCATACCCAGTGCTAATGCAGATATCTACCCGTACGCTCCTCTTTATCGAGGCAGTGTTAAATTTGTCAGAGACAAATTGCAGCTAAGCATGGGAAGTGCTTTGTGTTTTAAACTAATTTTGTTCTCAGGCTTAACATTGAGATTATTTATACCCAGGAAACAAAACAAAAAACAATGGATAAATTTAGTGTATTCGTTCCAGTGTATTATTCTCCCTGAACACAATACACATCTAACTGCAGTAGGAACACCTGGGCAAACTACTTTTTTTTGGGTCGTGTTTTGAAAATAAAAAAGACTGTAATTCTTACCTTCAGCCTTGCCAGGGCATTGGCTGAGTAGGAGACAGGGCGAGGAGGGTTGAAAAAAAAGAGAATTATTACCATAGTCGTATGTTTTTGGCAGCCGTGGGCTCCTTGTGGGGTGTCGGTTCTCTCTGCCCTGATTTTATAGGCATCGCTAAGACCGTCTGACAGTCCGCTGTCCAAGGCTCGTTGTTTGGTATAGTCTGAAGTGCATTCCGACACCTCGGTCAGATAAGGCCGGATAGAAGATTTCCATTTAAGTGTTTGCTGGGTGGTGGATGATAGGTCGGCGCAGGAATTCACCCTGGATCCACTTGACCGGACACAGTTTGTAAACTCAGCAGCAGTCTTGAGAGTTGAGCTCAGCCGGAATCCATCCCCTACGTGCGTATCTCACGTTTTACTCGCGCTCTTTTCGAGTAACCGCAAATTTGCAAATGCATTCCTAGACTGAGTATATCTCGGTAAGTTAAGGTAAGTTAAGATTCTTCTATTTTGTTTATAGTTTTCGCACAAACCTACGTTGAATTTAAATATGCCAGTTATAAAATGATCATATCGAGAAAAGGTTTCGTTGTTGACATTTGCTGCGAATGGCCTCATTATTTTTTCTGATTATAGAATCATAAACAAATCATAAAGTTGTGGTTCTTTACTCCCGAAAATTTCACTACGCAATCGTCTGTCCTAAGTTTGTTAAAGTTAGATATAGGCCTAAGCAACTGGACATGTAACTCTGGTTGTATATCAACTTCAAAATCCAGTTACTGAGTTTAGCTCACATTCACGCAGAAGACGTTGAAGGCAGGAAAACGAGCTTTGGTCATTGTTGCTGAATTAACCGACTTTGTAAAAGACTACTTGGTAACATTCCCATGCGTTCACATGCCTTTAATATAATGTTTGTTATTGAATTAAGCCCCAATTTTCTGACTTGTGTCTGGTTTTTACTGCAACGCTGTAAACCGGATGTAGACACACGATATTACACGGATATGTGCTCAAATTAGGGTGATCGTTTACCGAAACAAACGGAAACTTTTTGAAGTAGTTAAATAAGCGACAATGATATTCCTGCGAGCGTCGCAGAAAGCCTTCGCTATCCGAGGTACTGAATTCCGTTCCAACTGGGTGCTCCAAGCCGGTGTATCACGTAGTGAGTCCTAGCTCTCTTCTCAGTGCACGTATTTTGGATTTTCCAATAAACATCACTTAGTTGATTAAAAACAGAACAAGTAAAGAACAACTACATGGACTATTTTTTTTTTTTTACGTTACGTTAATCTGTAGCTTTTTATTGGGCGAAAGTTTGGCAAAGCGGTTAGCCGTGGTGCCCCGTATCGCCTACGTCTTGGGTTCGCATCCGGCTCTGGTCCCTGTTTGCGAGTCAATGAGCCCTCTTCGCGTTCGCGTGGGTTTCTCTGGAGTTCTCCGAAATGCTCCGACCGTCCAAGATGTGGGTGTGAGGTGGATTGCTGATTGCATTCCAGTGACTCTGAGCGTCTCACTTCGGTCCGGAGTTTACCCTCTCTTACGACCCATGCCTGTAGGGTTATTCACCGCCGTGACGATGTACTGCACATCGTTGCTTTTAAAAAGACCCGATTTAAACGTTCATGTTTAAAACGTCATGCCCTGCGCGCCAGTTATTTGTCAGCTCCTGAAAAGTCAAAACATGTAAAAAAATATATTTTTGACAAAACATAAACATTTATTGAGTTGTTTCGTTACAGCACAGAGTTCAAATCAGATTCCAATCATACTCTCATCCTCGAAGCTAAAATAAATATAGGTTATTATAAAATAAAGTTTAATAAATATTTTGGAAATAAATTATATATTAATATATAAATATTAAGCTTGAAACTCAATGACAATGACGTAGTCCGGGGTGCTTGCCGTGTTAAGACTTCATCTTCTCTTTAAATCTGAAAAGACAAGACAAATATTTAATCAAAATGCACTATTCACTTGTCATTATTAAGTTGTCTCCTCTTTGTTGCCACTTTTAAATATACAACAATCTTAAGGTTTACAGTTATCACAAGACCATTTAACCCTTTAGTGACCCTGAAGCTGGCTTTGCTGTACCCTAGGAGAGGCAACGGAGACGGTGCGCCCCACAGAATACAATGACTGATTTTTGCTTTTTTGGCTGGGTTATCCAGTTCTGGACCTGTGCGTGATTGCACCGGAACTGCCCATTTTGCCATCACACATTTAAAAAAAACCCGACTAGTACAGATTACTCACTGTGTCGACCAACCGTATTGCACCCAAGCGAACTCATGGAACCGATCCGGTCCATTCGTCTGCCGAAACAGCCAGAATATCTCTTCGACGCTGAATCGCTGCGAACCGCTTTCAAATTGCGAGCCGAAAGAAATTCTTCGGCTTCTGCCCGGTTTGCTTTTGTTTGAGGCTGGTCGTTGCTGTCCTTTGTAGAAAATGTGTTATCCTCGAAGTGTTCACTATCCGCCCCTTCCGTCTGAATCCGTGCGAACTCTTCCCGTTCAGGGACCGTCACCTCAAGTCTCCGAAGAAGCGCCTGCAGTCACAAAAGCATTGGTTAGTTTCAGTGCCTGCGTTCTGGAATATCGCTGAACGTTTCGAGTTAAATCCACCTATCAAACACAAAATAGCCGCACAACTACACCCCACACACAGTTGTAAATTGTAAACATTGGCACAGAGATAATAACATCTTGTCCTCTTCAAACTTCACGCTTACCTTTAAGACGTCCAAGTCGTCGCTGGTCAGCGTGTCTCTGTTCAGAGTATACGCGCTGAAAAGTTGCGCATTAAAAAACAGGAGAAGCGCGTAAATAGGAATGTTGGCCATCATCTTCTTTCGGTCCGGAGCAGTGTATGTATTGATGAAAACCTGAATAAATATGTGTCCCCTCTTTAAAAAAAAAAGGAATCTTTGATGTATTGTCCTTGTCTATTACTTCTGGCCTAGGGCAGAAGTCATGGCTTATATACTTTTTAGAGTGACATGGATAGCTATGTAAGGAATTGGAATTGCATTCCGTCACCTGATTATGATAAAGCGAGCTGTCGGAAGTTATTCCTTTTAAAGCTCTGTGTTAACACATATGACACATATTTTGAACATAGTTGCATCAATCATCTAGAATGCCTTCCTGTTAAGTGGAACGCAACACCTCTACCATCTAGGTTAATAGCGCTGTATTTTAACCTACCACAGTCTGTGGGAGAGACCTTGTCAATGTGTTTTCCTGCCATCAACACTCACTTTGATCTTTTTAATAACCTTCCCGGGGACTGCTGATGGAATTAAACTTTTAACTAAATCTGATACTTTTACTATGGAAGTTCATGTATACTGTCCCTGTAAAACATATTAAAAGATTTAAGAAATAGATAGCTGTCAATTTTTATTTTCTGATTCTTATATTTCTCTGCGTCCATACATGATGTACAGCGGTTTTCAATACAAAATGAAGAACAATATTTCATGTACAAATGTACTAAAATAAAACAGTGATGGGGAACTGAGTGACAAGTTTTTTTTTTTTTTAAATGCCTCAGAATCAAAATTAGTCACAGTTTCGGCATATGGAGTTTGGAATGCCCGGGACGCCAGCCTGGCAGTGGCAACGATGTGGCACCTGACCGTCAGCAGCCCGCACCGGCCACACGCATGTTAATTTAATCCTAATCACCCAACATGACATAGCCTAGGCTTTCAGACTTTCAAAGACATGGCGGAATCCTTTCGTCCATCCCATCAAATGTATATTTATATAAGCCAATATATCACATCTTTATTACATAAATAGTTCTGGCATCTGAAAAATAGATAACCTGATAATGAGGGTATATTTTTAATTCATATTTTTGTGTCAGCACCCTCTAGTTTGGCGAGTCTGAGCTGTATGACCACCAACCCATGTGACCAACCCTGTTGCCCCTAAATAAGTATACCTTTCTTATCTGTAAATAGTTATCTAGTATCTATTATTCTACCTTTTTTTAAGCATGTAAAAATCAAGCATGGCAAATTCGTAGCTACTCAAATACTCTGTCACCACACCTGTTTGAATGAATGAATGATCCAAAGTGACACGCACAGTTTACAGTTGAACAGATTTTACATTCATCCTCTTATCCTCCATCCTATGTATTTAAGGATGCAATTCCTCTTAAGTAGCTTGCTCTGGGATACAACCGCTGGGGGGCCACTGAATGGGCCTTCGGTTCCCATAACCCCCCCCCCCAGTCTTGGTAGTTTTGGAAATTATTGACAGACCCTGTACCCGGACAACATGCGGAGGGGATCCTTGGCTAACAGAACAGGTAGAAAAGAGCATGAGAGGACAACTGGTGAGGTTGGTGTAGGAGAAGTGAATTTTATCCAGGAAACAAAATGTGGCATATGAATTATCTAACATGCAGTGCCTTGTCTTTAAATCATAGGCCTGCTGTACGGCAATGCATAGTGTTTGAAGATAGGAGTCTTTGAGAAACTATTCCCTTTATAGTGATTTTACATCACCCTCTGACAATGTATTTGAACTTTATTTGACCATATTTTACATATTTAGCCAATATGGACTTCTGCAATTATTTCTGGACAATAATGTGTCTGAAATGAATGAAGAATTTAATGTTACCACAAATATATATATATATATATATTGTTACAAACTAGTTTGTGTCAAACAATAGGTTGTGTATTGTGACGAATGCCATCCTTTCTGGAACTTCACATAGATAGTATCTCGTTGATGAATTCATATTTTATTGTTTCATTAAACTTGCATCTAATCGCTGCAGATATAAATATAATGACATATCACTTAGGCTACTAGGAAGTTGGTTAGATCTGCTAATAGCGTTGAACAGAGAGCAAAGAACGCAAAATGGACAGCCATATTGCAAATTAAACGTAGTTTATTACAAATATTTTAGAACATTAATTCAAAAAACACGACAATAAACACAGTTAAAGTTTACAATTCTGTACAGGCATTCCAAGCAGCTGTATACTCAAACATGAAATTCAAACTACATTCTAGGTCATGCTAGATCATTCTAGAGACGAATGGAATCTGTCATCAAGGTCAACGTGAAGTGAAATTTGCTAATCTAATGCAGAAATTGTCTGCTTTTTAATGACGTTTATCTACGGTGTGACTTCAATACTTCAATACACTTCAACTGAGTTCCACAGCGTTTATCTTCGTCTCTTGAAATTTTGGAGATGCGACTTTTAGACTAATAACATTGTTAAATGACTAACTTGCAAGTGAGAAGGCATTATTTTGGTGGGGACCTGAAAAAATAAATATTGTCAGGAGGGAAAATACACAAATTAACATTTCTTTTTCTTTAAGTGCTCCATTTGGGTACTTCCAAGAAACGCACTGTAGGCACTATCCGGCGGGAAATAGAAGATTGGTGTTTAGTTCCCAAATATCCTTTTCTTGGTACCTGCTGGAGAACAAGCGTTTTAGATTTAGATTTAGTTTAGATTTTTTTTGTAAAATAAAGTACTATGATGGTAGGAGGAGGCTAGATAAAAAATAATTCAACTGTTCGATGTTGTCGTTTCTTTGTCTGTTAAGATGGCTTTGATCAAAATGTGCTTGGTTTATTAACAGTACCGTTTATTAGCCTAATATTTGTTATAATACAAATACAGATATGTCTTTAACATGAACATGGTTTACGTTAGTGAAATAAACATAATTTATTAGAAGAAGTACCGGTCTTAATGCTGTTGCATCCGAGTCCGCTCCAAGAGCCGATTCTTTCTATTCTGTTCCCGAAACAGCCGTTGAAGGATTTCCCCGTTCGTGTCAAACCTAGGAAATCGCGGACACGCGACTTAACGGGATCTTCTGGAACGAATCTGTCAGCTGCGTTCACGCGGTCCTCCTTTTCGGCCGTTTCGGGAGGCATCCCCCCGTCTTCTTCAGCCTCCGTTCTAATGTCTTCCGAACCAGGATAGGCTTCGGAATCATCGCTGGGAGTCAATTTATCTTCTAGTAGTTGAATTAGGTCCTGTTATGATAGTTGAAGTCAGTATTACGAAAGTTGTCTTTTACCGGTAAATGTTCAAATACTTTAAGAAAGCTGTTTTAAAAGATACAACTTCCGCTGTTTTAACAAGAAAAGTGTCTTACCTTCAGATTGTCTATTTCGTGGGCATTATACCTGTTGAGCTGTGGATATGCAGTGACCAAGTTCTGCACCAGGAACAGCAAAAGATATCCGCAGTATTTGTCGATTTTCGCCATTATGTGCCAGCTGTATTTTCAGTTAGTCTTCTGTGTAATATGCCTGACTAAAAAATTGTCTGTTTTGACCACTCCGACGGGCCGCGAGCCTTTATTATATACAGGTCTCCGAGTTCCGCTATCTGTAGCCCCGTGTTAAGCCCGCGATTAAATACACATTCCAACGCCTCTTGATGAGAGGGCAGGTTCCAGCCCCGACTGGACGGACTTCCTTTTAAGATAATGTTTGGGTGGTCTGGTCTCATGGGATTGTGAACTTCTGCCAAATCAGAATCCCGTTTCGTTCACGGTATCCTTGGTATGCCAATAGATGATGATGTAGTAGGTGAAATGAAACATTTTAGTTTTTAATTATAATTATTAATATTTATCCTTAATGAAAATTCAACATTCAAGATATATTTTATATATATTTGCCAGAAGTAACTGTTTTAACATTGCACGACAGGGACATTAAATGCAGATAAAGAAGTTTATTGTTATCAGTTAACTATAAAACTTATTTTTATTTGTTTTCGAAGGTGCACAAAACTAAATCAACAGGTAAGTTATGTACCGATTAATCGTATCCATTTTGTCTTTTAAACAAATTGTAAATGCCGACACCAGTGAATCTTATTAGTTTGTCATGTGTGACGTCAAATAACGTCGAAGTAAATTGTTATATTAGCATATAGGCTACGGACTTTATTCAAGTACCAAAACATGAATAAAACTCGGCATCATTCTTATTAAGCAAAATATTTATTTCGCTTCTGTATCTCAACATCACATGTTTGAATATTTGTATACAGCATAAATAGATAAAACAACGGAAACGGGGAGTATTGCCGTACATTCATCAGAAAATAAGAATATAGATTACGCATCTCGGCATTAAGTAGACATCAAAACACAAAAACGAATATTTGATAAATAATTTAATAATAAAAACTATTGTAAACTTCCAATTCTTGTTTCTCAGTTGACATAAGTCTTGTCCGAGGAGTTCAACAAAAGGGGAATTTCTTGTATTCTCTGTCCCATTTACACCTTAAAGACAGAAAAAGATGCACATTTTAGGACGTTGTTTCATTTATGCGATTGTTGTAACCGACATTGTTAATTTGAGTAATGCTGTAGGCTATTAAACGCAGTAAAGACCGGTCCCACAGTTACTTCAAGTTGAATAAAATACTTTTTTTTAATGTAATCAATGGACTGTATTCAGAAATCTTGATAATAATGACTAGATTGTGGCATGCCAGGGTGGTGATATAGACTTCATAAATGGGTACATTTTCGTTGTGTTTTGATTTTAATTATTTGCATGGCGCAAACAATTTTTTCGACTCTCTGGAAAACCTACCTGCCGTTTAACATCCTAATCCACTAAACGAACCAATTCGCTCAAGTCTGACACCGAAGCAGCTTCTTAGACCACCCTTCTTGAACCTGCTCCAGGACCGCTTGGGGGACGAGATAATGTCATTGAGCAAACGCGCAAGGGCGTTCTCGTTCTCCGGCATAGGAGCGCTTCTCGCGCTATCGTCCCAATCGCTCAAGGCTCCCGTTTTGAAATCTGCGTTCTCTGAAGTCAAGTCTTTCCCGCCTACGTCGGTTTCTTCGGAGCGGAGATATGGCGCGTTTCTCTCTGCATCCAGAAGCTGTTTGAGGCTCTAACGAAAGCAACATCAAAACGGATTAATTGTAATAACCCAAATAATACCCACGCGTCTCTTCTTCACCGTGCCATGAACACATCTCAACAGTTAATAAAGATAACAACGGACAAACCTTTGGATGATCATGTTACGGTTTTAAAACACTATACATGTTTGTTAATTTACAGCTTGAAGCATTCTATGTAAAACGTCAGCGCCTCCCATCTCGTAGAATCTAAAACCTAGAACTTGTTAAATAATCTCAATAATCATACTGATGAAAACAAGGTACTGACTCGCTGATGCGCGCTTACCTGGAGGCTGGACACTGGGTTAGCTTCGACCAGGTGTGAAATCAGGAGCGAGGAAACAAAATAAACTGCCACGTTCGGTATCATTTTCAATGTTTCCGGTGTTTGTGATCGCTGAATAGACTGAGCTGATTAGGTCTGAGCAATTCAATTGATCTGTCTGCTTTGCTTCGCCTGCACGTCGCCTGCAGGTGCGCTTTTATATCGGTGGTGGATTTCGTCACGGAGACCCATGGGGACGTCAGCCGTGACTAATCGTAGGAACAAGGAAACATACCTTGGAACTACACTTAATTACGCCAGGAAATCCTCTAGAAATCACAAGCTATAAAAGCTGTCAAGATTGAGCTATTCGTGATTATAACGAGCCAATAGATTTATTTTTTTATTTCTTTATTTCTTTATTTCTTTGTCAGAATTGAAGACGACCATGTGTGACGAAGAAATGCCTTTTCGCAAGTATCATTTCGAATTTTTTTTTACAGACTTGATTTCTGGTTAACCTCTTTGAACCAATTTTGGGAAGTTATTTAGATTTCCTATTGTGACTAGAAATAAAATATAGAAACATACCTGTAGACTCTATAATAAAAACGGACAAAGTGAAATCCAATTAGTCTTATCTGTTAATTAACCACCAGATAGTTACATTTGATTGGCTTGTCATTTGGCCATCTTTTGACGTAGCATCTTTTCCATCGCAATTTAAGATCACAATGGTCTAAAGAAACCCCCCCACCAAGCCTTCCATCAATCGTGCTTGTTTGAAGAAGATTTTGTGTGTGTGTGTGTGTGTTTTCGAGATGATTTGTGGAAAAGTGACCTCAGTAAAAGTAGGAAGTTGCGGCATGACAAAGTTTTACCTCAAAGTCTGCGATCTTTCGACGTTGCTATGGCGTCTCAAACTCAGGCGGGTCAAGGGCATATCACGCATACAAGTTTACAGTTTTAAACGTTTATTTTTAGCGCCACCGTGGGGTCAATCAACGACCTATTCACTGGGAGGGTGTGGAACATGGCCTTCTATAACCCCCACCATTTTCAGTTTTTGTTGGGAAACTTTTAGAGAAGTGTAAGAAGAAGAAACAGTAAGAAGAACAAATGGCTGCTGCTTCAACCCTAATAATAATAATAAGGCCACTTTAGTAACTTTACTACATGGTTGTTATCTATGTTGTAGTTGTTACTGCCACACAACCACGTAAATATCAGAGAACATTGACAGAACAGAACATTTTTTTTTGTCCAATCAAAAACAAATGAAAGTTATTCTCTTTGAGAGATGGTCCACTCTGAATAAACCTCACCTTACTAAAGTTACTACGCTATTATCAGGCCAATACTTTGTAAATGATGGTTGAGTAGCTGACAGGTCATGGCATGCTCTATGGCCACTCTGTCACGGAGGGAGAAGGAGGGTTCAGACAACCAAAAATAGCCCAGACATTGTGTTAAACTACTGAATAAATCTGCACATTGAGTAAATATAACAGTAAAGGGGAAGCCAGAAATATTCCATCAGGGGAGTCAGACGGGTTATAACAAATTAATACAAATTTTAAGAGACTTCTAAACTAATTCCATTATTTTTTTCTCATCTTGTTCCCAAGAGCGGCTGGTTTGCCTTCTGTTACATCAAACCCGTAATAAATCATGAAAGGAAATGAGAGTCCTCTGGGTATTGGCAAGACAAGAACCTCTGTACTGTTTGCTCTGAGATACATACAGAAAATAATGGTGACTGACGGTAATGACTGACACCTTGTGCTATCAGTTTTCTCACCCTGCTTCTTTCTAATCCCAGAAATAAATAAGGCCCAAAAACATAATGACATTTCCTCTCACAAATAACATCACTGCTGAATGGACACAGTGGCAGTCCCTTGCCAAACAAAGGTGTCTTTGTCTTCTTCTCTGTCCACCCAAATCCAAATAGCCGCACGGTGAAGAACTGATATCAATGACTGCTGTGCAAAACCTCAGATCAACTAAAAGACCTTGCCAGAACTAGAATTCATGTGTTATCAGAGATTCCTGCTCCATGTGGGATTGAAATTATTCAAAATAATGGGAAATTACATTTCATGCTGATTTTTCTAATGTAAAAGAGTCCAGATGCACGGAATATTTTTAATTTCAAAAGCATTGCATAAAGAAAAAAAAGCAAGCTTGATTTTAATTTAATCTGATAAAGTACAGCCTGTTGTTTTCCAGGCTTTTGGCCCTACAGCCCCCTAATCAATTACTGGTCCCCTAATCAATTACCGCCCCCAAAATCAATTACCGGCCCCTTAATCAATTACTGGTCCCCTAATCAATTACCGCCCCCAAAATCAATTACCGGCCCCTTAATCAATTACTGGTCCTCTAATCAATTACCGCCCCCAAAATCAATTACCGGCCCCTTAATCAATTACTGGTCCCCTAATCATTACTGGCCCCCTAATTAGCCAAAGCTTTGCCTACAGGCTCTTGTTCCCTAAACAAGATTTAAATTGAGTGGTGCTGTAGCTGCAAGGGCGCCCCAACTGCAGAAACACCTGGCCTGAGCTAGCATAACCTGAGCTAGCCTAGCCGGAGTTAGCCTAGCCTGAGCTAGCATAACCTGAGCTAGCCTAGCCGGAGTTAGCCTAGCCAGAGTTAGCCTAGCCTGAGCTAGCATAAACTGAGCTATCTTAGCCGGAGTTAGCCTAGCCAGAGTTAGCCTAGCCTGAGCTAGCATAACCTGAGCCAGTTAGAGCTGCCATTTCTGCCTCTGGATAGGTACGCTATTATTGTTGTTAACAGTAGGTAGCAGGCTGCGGGCGGTCGAAGGACGACTGAAAGTGTTTGGGCGCAGCCATAAAATGTCTTGGGCTGGAGTCATCTGGGGAACTGCGCCTGGCTGAGCGGCGCAAAGTTACTGAGCTCCATCTGGACATCTGAGACGGTGTAAAATAGGGTGGTGGCGAGGTGCCGTGGCTAACGCTAAAATCATCTGGAGTTGTGTTTCATTCATGTCCCTAGAGTTATAAGTTCTGTTATTTTCATTATTATTAATGTTGTTTTTCATTATTATTAATGTTGTTTTTGATTAATATTAATGTTGTTTTTTGTAATTGTTGTTTAGTTATAATTATATAGTATCTTGTACATCATGTTTGAAAATGACTATATAAAGTTATGTTTATTATTATTATAATAATTGTTAAAGCTGCTTAAATTACAAATAAAGTAAATGCTGGCAGCCGTGTAGCCCCAAGCCTTTAGATATAACACCCCAAGCCCAGCTCTGACCAAATCCCCAGCAAGTCTGCTGTAACACTGCTCTGAACTTCATTATAACAGTGTTCTGACTTACCACATCCGATAATCTGTCCTGAATTCACCAGCAGAGTGTGAGGTAAAAATTAAAGTGGAGAAAGAGCCAAGGTTCACTGTTGCCGTAGTGATGGACTGAATCCATCTTCACCAGGCACACCAGCTGTGTTGTTACGGTGAACAGGCTGCTGTCGCATTTGCAAGCACATGGGCCAGGACTTGAACCTCTTTACTCTTCATTTTTACCTCAGTCTGCCTCCGACACACTGTACTCCCTGCATGTAAATATAACAGAAAGGTGTTGTTTGCTAAATGTCTGTGTGTTGCCCTACAGTTCTACTGCTTCATCGTTGTCACTTCTGACCTGCCCATCCATTACCCATGATTCAACACAAGCTCTGCCCTCGATGCACGGTCTACTGGATGACTAAGTGCTGCTGTACTAATTAAGATGTTAATGAGGTTACCGATTGGGTCCCACATCATTCATCTGAGTGACATTGAAGTCTTTGAGTGTAACAAGACGCTGTGTCAAAAGCTTTGTCCAAATAGCATACACGCTTGATTTCTAACATGAAATTGCTGTTGGGTTAAAAATCTTCAAGTGTGTGTGACAAGGTGGTCCAACATTAACAGTGTGGAATTTGAAAAAATCTATTAGGTCTGTTTCTTTTCTTAAATCGGGTGCCATAGATGAGAGGGACTTATTTGGGGCATTTTAAACAGGAATGTTCCTTTTGATTGATGGAGATACCATGGTCCTAGCGGTATTTTTAGGTTTCATGAGTGAGACCGTGGTCAGATATCAGAGGGTTGAAGTTGATTCAAACATACTCAGCTTCTGGTCCACGAAAAAATGAAGGAGAAGTGCATTTTCCACACGATCTTGTAGGTGATGTCTGGAATTCATTAACTCCGCTGTACCTACTTTGTCTTGATAGGGCATGCAAAATGTTTTCATCAGGATAATCATTCAAACGTGAAGTCCAACAGAGTCCAAAAGTTAATGTCAGCTAGATTAAAAGGGGAGAAGAGGTGACTTTCTATTGATTTCAGAGCAGAACTAATTTCCTCTGATAGCTCCTTGTGCTAAGAGGCTGGTTAAATGTCATTTAATCCTGCTCCTCCTCCATGCTGTGTGGTAAATTTGACATGTGGAAGTTAATCACCCATCCTTTGCCATTTTCTGCGTCCTGCCGGGCTGATGTGCTTCAGTGTTTAAGGGTTTGTCTGGTTCCTTTTGTGGAGAAAAAAAGGCATGGGAGAGTTTTATCATTGCATGGCAGACGACAGACATCACAAGATTTTAAATCAGATCACTCATTGGGGTGTTTTCACGTGCACGTTCACGTGCACTTTCAAATGCAGTTTCACGTGCACGTGCACGTGCAGTTTCACATGTACTTTCACGTGCACTTTCTTAACTAGCAATTTCTTCGCATGAAATTTCTTTTTCTCGGACAAACATGCCTCAAACGTTGCACAATAAAAATGCTGCAGGAACTACACATCTACGGAGCACACATTGTTACATGCATATATCCATTCCAATGTCTTATTCATGCATGGATATCTGCTTCACCCGATTCCTTCCCTTGACATAAACAGCGTCTATAGCGCGTATATGCTTACTGTGCTTGCGGAATAGTTTGAGTCCTTAGTCCTCTCACTGGTCAGAGCAGAGTAATGACAGATTTTGCCTTCAAACACACAATGTTATGTTGGTGGCATGTGGGTTACAGACATCCACAACCCACCATTAGCCCTATGCTCAATTTATGGCACAATTAACTGGAATTGGAAGCTAAGAAAGCAAACCAAATATGCCTATAGACATGACCGAGCCAAGTAATATCTCCGCTAGCCCTTAGTTCGAAGAGGCTTGGCTATCGCTCATCTTTGACTGTAATTTAATGTGCCAATCATATTTGAGAATGACATATCATTGGTCACCTCTGTGGACTCATTCACACCTCATGAATTCCCTGCAATGAGAAAAGACTGCCTTATAGAGCCATTATGTGCAATTACTGTGTGCACACTGATTTGTTTCTGCTGTTTATATTTTCAGTGCGGCATTATTCGTCTGAAAGATCATAGGCTAATTCTACTTAATGTTGCCATTTCTATTGTTTTTATCAGGTTAAGAAGGCACCCTCGCCCAGAGGAATTACATAACTTATTAAATTCAGAAAACTGGATCTTCACTAAAGCGCTCCTGGCTAAGTACTTTTCTCAGGGCTACAATATCAGAGATGGGATTCGAACAAGCAACCATCCGCGTGCCACACCGCAGGGCTTCTTTACTTGGTGCATAAAGAGTCACATCTATTCTGTCATACAGAGTTACCAGCTGGTGGTTTTCGTTTTGTGAGTACATCTCACTCACGTCTTTATAGCTCCAGATAATTAAAGAATAAAGACAACCGGCTCTCTCGGTCAGAAGCAGAAAATTACACAAGCCAGGTTTGAACGGGCGCAATTCAGCTCATAGGTCTCAGCCATCGTTTCATTGCAATAGGGAAATATCTCTGCGTCTTAACTAATAACATTGATTACAAAATAACACGCCTTTATTTTCCTCTGTCTCTCTCTTCTCGTTTATTATCAGACCAAACCAAACCAAAAGAAAGATTTGTTTATAAGATTTGTTACTTATAAGTAAATCAAGGTATAGGAAAAAAAACACAGATACGTCTAACAACGCGGCTTTTGGCTTAGTTGGTGTTTGGGGAATTGGGTAATTAAGCAGTCATTTTTATGTTGAACTGGTTTTTCGAGTTAAAAAAAACAGTAATTACATAACATTGTCTGATCATTGGTTCGTTAATTTCTCTGGAAACACATTATTGTTATTGACAAGAGCATTATGAGAAAATCTCCTAAAATTCAGAATATGAATTCTGATTTATTAAAGGATCCTTATTTTAGGTATTATACACTCTTTTTTATTTTTGTTTAATTAGTTACTTTGTGTAATTAGTTACTTTGTTTCATTGGTTGTATGCAGGCAGGGGGATAAAAATGAAAAGACAATTTCCCTGAACTTTTCTGTGGCTATGTGACACTCTGTCATTCCTGTCGAAACTCTTTTAATTCACGCCAGTTAGATGGCGAAAGGCCCTGTGGCTGCAGCCACCTTTCCAGAAGGTTCCAGATGTGTCAGGTGGGATTGGGGTCTGATAATTGGGAGGGCTTTAGAGGTTCCTCACACTTTTTAACAATGCTCATCTCTCCATCATTTTCCATCCCGTCGGACAATGCGTTTGAGACACGGCCACTCCACACATTTTCCATTTCAGCGCCGTTTGTGATTTTCTCCGTGCTGGGCTCTCGCTGAAATTTAAACGCTTTCAGAGGGGCACCGGGCTCTTTCAGAAGTGCCCGGTATGCCAGATTCAATGTTAATATTTAGCTTCATGCAAGAGGACTGTAGAAAACCATCTGCCTCTTTCTTGTGTCAGTCACGTGTCTGCCCTTACTTACATACATACGTGCTAAGGGGCCTTTTACCCACGTGTAATCCATTGACTGTTTTATGTCAACCAGAAAACATGTGTCAGTGTTTCACAGTACCCAGACATCTCACACACGTGCTATAGGTGGTGTTTGAAAGAAGCCTGCACTGTGTCTGCACCCTCACTAGTCAACAGGAAGTCACCCCTTCCAATCCGTTTCCAACATTCCCTATATGTATGCTGATTGGAAAGACTGGCCCTTGGAAATTGTGTGATATGTATTAGTGTTTAATGCGGCCGCACGGCGATTGGGCTCGGATGTTCTCACTTAGACTGGGTTTTTCCTCCATGAACCCTCATGCATTGAGTCACAAAACAGCACCGGTTCTCTCCGGCTTTCTCTGAGCGCTGGGCGTTGGAAAACTGCTCCTGAGTGTTGGCACTAAGTCACCTGACTATGTACCTGATACTCCTATCTTTACATCCAGCATCCAATAAAGGAAGTGTAAATTGGCAGCGTGCTTATTTATAAATGATACATTATTGACATATGTGATATACTGCAAAGGGGCTACTGGCGATGATGTCCAGTTAGGTGAACAGTGTGATGCCTTCAGCCTGACGGTTTTCCGGTACTCTGACACATAGGGACAGTGCAATCAGCCCAGCACGTCTGTGTCACGGTGAAGAATCTCTCACTTGATTAGGGACAAGAAGAAGCTCTCGCGTAGACATAGTCCTTGTGACACCAGCCTGTCAGCGCCGCCTCAACACTTAGCTGGTAGAAATTGTCAGGCTTATCAAAGTAAAGCAGAGCCAGGAACTGACGCTAGTCTCTTAGACAACTTCTTGTCAGGAAATCCTGCCAACATCATTGTATAGTGTGTGCATGTGGACATTGACTATGGATAGTTTCTTTTACATACACACACACACACACACACAAACACACACAGACGCACGCACACACACACACACCCACACACACATACACACATTTTGATGTTTATTTACTTATTCATTTATTTAAAGAAGTGCCCTGATAGACTCAATAACTAGTTAAGCCATCTTCAGTAACAATAAATCCAAGCATGAACTGTTTATTTCAGGTCCTGTCACAGCAACTCAATGGGGTTTAGGTCTTTGACTAGGCCATTCAAAAACTGTACATTTCTTATTCAACAACCTTGTCTTGATGTAGATTTGCTTGTGTGTTTCAGGTCATTGTCTAGATGTAGATTTGCTTGTGTGTTTCAGGTCATTGTCTTGATGTAGA